>MJUT01000847.1:16673-28801 GCA_002080005.1 Gigantidas platifrons
CATTAAGTATGTATTCTATAGAAATACATCTATTCTGCTAATAGATACAACCTATGTGATAGAAAATGGCCTATATAAGATGTACTTTAGTCGGAACTAACTTTCGTGACGTCATAGGTTAGGAATGTGGGGAAACCCCAGTGACGTCTGTAAACATTGCGGAATCTCCGTCAGGAAAATCTCAACGTACTGGAGATTTATCTTACTAATTTTAAATATAAAGACATTCTTTTCACATTGCTGGGAAATGCACCGTTCAATACATAAACAATTATTCGGCAACCAACTGTAAATCGCCACCAACTTGAGAAACGCAGGGCAATGATTGTTTACTCTAAACAGTGTCAGTGACAGCGATCATGAAATGAATGACGTGACGTAACAATACTTGTGTGACGTAAACTATAGCGATTGTCATTTTTTAAAATAAATTAATCGTTTCATGTAAAGAAGCTGTACGGATTCCAATTTTTTGTTTGTTATTTTTAAACTGGATACTTATTTTTTATTCTAATTAATAGGCTATTTCCGGTCATTCTCTCCGATTGTCCATTCTATGCTGAAACTTAAAAACCACTTCCGGTTGGTATTGTTAGTATGTTGATTCATCTCCTTACACACATGTTGCTGTTTAGCTCGCATCTTGCGATGCTCGCTATTATTAGTATAAATTCATATTAAACCAAAATAGAACTACAATTTTCTGCATATTACAAAGTCCTTCAGTATTTATATATAGTACAAAATAGAACTACAATTTTCTGCATATTACAAAGTCCTTCAGTATTTATATATAGTAATACATTGAACTGTAAGGAAATATACTCCCAAGTACATCAAACCTTTCAAGTCAATGAAATGCCGTCCAGTCAAAACATAGGGCTGACGTAAATAAAATGCCTTTAATAAACAATATAAATTGAGAGCGAATGTTATTGTAATTCCAGGGGGTTGTAGTGAATCTCATCTGTAAACTTCTTAATATCAGTTTTCAATTTTCTCTCACATGTTACGTAAATTCTAATTCAAATCTTTATTTGGATCCAAAACATTACTTTTCTGTCGGAATTTGATTGAAACCTTACAAGTTAATCTTTTTAAAAAGGAAATGAAAATACTTATATTGGTCCAAAACATTGATTTTTGCATGATTAATAGAAACGACGAGCCTGTTTTTCATACCAAATAAAACAATTCTAATACAGGAACAACACTGATGGTCTGCCTTAAAATTTGTCTATATAATTAGACGTATCAATTGGTAAATGTGAGTGGATATTTATTTCATCCAAGTCTATTCCTCATGAGACACGGTTATCAAGTTTGAAGGTTTCAGTATACAGAAGGTTTAATTTGTCTACCGACTAATTCGATATAGCGGAGGAATACAATTAAATAACAATACAGAAGAGGACAATTAACCAGTAAAATAACACTACATTTGGTTAGGCTAGAAGCAATATACATGAATACAACTGACAGGACATTGCACGTCACATATTACATTAGACTGGTAAGGTTATTGACGTGAAGTACTTATATCATGATGGAGTGTCATAGAACACTCAAGATGAACATTGTGACTTGCGTTAACCACAAAAACAATGTGTAGATTACCTTAGCCAATCTTGTCTAACATGGTTTGGTCCTTTGCTTGCATTGCTCCCTTGCTGTTTTGCGACTCCGGTTAAACACTGAACAATGTCAAGGTTAGGGGCCTACCATAGTCGATTTTGGCCATCATGGTTTGGCCCTTTGTTTGCATTGCCCACAAACTTTTAGTTCTTATTATTATTGTGACTCTCGTTAAACACAGAAACAATATCAAGGTTACATTAGTCGATTCTTGGCCATCATGGTGTAGGCCCGTTGCTTGCATTACCCACAAACTTTTAGTTCTTATTATTATTGTCACTCTAGCTAAACACAGAAACAATATCTAGGTTACATTAGTCGATTCTTGGCCATCATAGTGTAGGCCCGTTGTTTGCATTGCAAACTATATTTTGTTTTATCAATTGACTTTCCAGTCTTTGACTTTAAGCGTAACTGTGATGAAGTCATCAGAGAAACGCTTCGTATGCAGTAAATTAAATATCTATTGTTTTATAACTATTAATTGCTCGATTTTTATGTACTGAATTTAATACTAATAATGGCAGTTGATACTCGAGCTTCTCTACTTTTTCTGTGTATTTAATATACGAACATGTATGTGGGTGTTATTTCTGTCATTTTCTCTCTGAATTTTATGATGTTCGAAATTTTAATGGGGTGCATCTACTTTCACGCTGTATTCGATAGAGGTAATATATCTAATTACATATTCTAATAATATTGAGGAGAATATAAATCGTTCTGAGATATGTTCTAATGGACTAACATATTTTCTATACACATATTTCTATTCTATATATAATTTCGACGGCTACACGATAAGCATACCATTTTGGCATCATTTTTCGTTTTTTTTTATAGTCTGTGTTAGTCTGAGATGTTCTTCTTCTTCTCCTCTTTTTTTTTTTTTTTTTTTTTTTTTTTTTTTATACTAGTGTTGGTTGCTTGCCCATCCATATATTGTGATATTTTGTGCTGTTCCATAGGACTAGTATTTGTCTTTTTTTATTTAATTGTTTAAGCCAGTCCCTTGTATAAAATGTCGTTATACATCATCGGGTCCTAGGGTTGGGTATCCATGAATATATACTGACCACATGTGGAAAAGCAGGGGTATCACTTTTTAAAAAAATAGAAAATTAATGGGTAAAACTTATCGCAATTATTATAAATTTAAGAAATTACAGGTCCTTTTATGTAATTTCCAAGAAAGGTATGTACATATAAAGAAGACACAGTTGCTATATTTTGTTTATTATTGCTATGATATGATATAGTGTAAATGCTCTGTGAGTTATTGGATCTTAGGATTAGTATTTAATGTGTATCTTATCACTAAATGCATATGAAAAGCTTGAACAAACGTTTGTCTTTCATAAGCAATTGAATAAATTATACGTTATACAAATGCAAACTTTGTTGAATCTAAGCTGCACTAAGTTATCATTGAGTGACTTTTAATATCAAGTATGTTTTTTTCACGATTGACCAGTAATCTAAGCTATAAGTAGCTACCACTTCAGGTTAGTTTTACATAGCTAGCACTGCATGAAAATGGTGCTAAATAATTTCTCCTCAAATACTATTGAGATCATTGAATCTATATGGAAGATATTAACATTGGAAAAATAAACATCCGATATAACGAATTTGATCCACATATTCTCAAATTTGTTCTACCGGCAGGAAAGTGATGTTTTTGAACCAAACTGATTTAAATATTGTATTTTATTTAACATTTCCAAAAACTTCGTCGGGGACATAATATCCCGACTATGCTCATTATCATCCTTGGGACAATCACGGTATCCGTCCAGGGACACACCCCAACCATCTATCTACATGATTTTATTGTTTGTGAACTGTTTCTCTTCTTCAAAATAGATGTAAAATCTAATATGAACTTGCAGTAATTATTAATTGTACACTCTAGACTACCATTGTAATACTGTATATCATGTGGTTATATAATTAATTATCATTTATCATATATTTAGTTGTAAATACAGTAGTTTTGAATATTTGATAAAGTGCCAGATGCCTACCTTTTATCATACCCCTACCTTTTATCATACCACTACCCTTTACCACACCCCTACCCTTTATCATACCCCTACCCTTTATCGTACCCCTACCCTGTATACTCTCCTGTTTAAATATATGATAAAGTATATAAAGGCCCTCTGGATGATATTGGTATCTCGGGATGATACGGCATATTATACGGAGTTTGTCATGTATTATTCTCTATATAATGTAGTTCATCACATATTGTTTAAGTAGCTTTATGTCTAATTAATAATACAAATAAATAAAATTTTACCATATATATTATATATATCTTTATTTGGCGTTAATCTTTCTATAAGGATAGATACCAAATGAATGTAGGACTTTCTGTTTAATGAAGGATTGCTTGTGCACATTGTGCCATCATAGACTTGTGTGATTCGAGTCCTTATAAAGAAAACAAAGGACGCATATCAGCAAATAAATCTGATACTAATTCTGGTGTATTTGAACAATATTGTTTTAAGCACTATTTACTATTGGTATTGCACACCCGATGCCTCCATCTATCTGTAAACAATATTGCTAAGCACTATTTACTATTGGTATTGTACACCCGATGCCTCCATCTTCAGTTTCTGTAAACAATATTGTTAAGTACTATTTACTACTGGTATTGTACACCGGATGCCCCCATCTTCAGTTTTCTGTAAACAATATTGTTAAGTACTATTTACTCTTGGTATTGTACACCCGATGCCTCCATCTTCAGTTTTCTGTAAACAATATTGTTATCACTATTTACTATTGGTATTGTACACCCGATGCCTCCATCTTCAGTTTTCTGTAAACAATATTGTTAAGCACTATTTACTATTGGTATTGTACACCCGATGCCTCCATCTTCAATTTTCTGTAAACAATATTGTTAAGCACTATTTACTATTGGTATTGTACACCGGATGCCTCCATCTTCTGTTTTCTGTAAACAATATTGTTAAGCACTATTCACTATTGGTATTGTACACCGGATGCCTCCATCTTCAATTTACTGTAAACAATATTGTTAAGCACCATTTACTATTGGTATTGTACACCCGATGCCTTCATCTTCAGCTTTCTGTAAACAATATTGATAAGCACTATTTATTATTGATATTGTATACCCGATGCCTCCATCTTCAGTTTTCTGTAAACAATATTGTTAAGCACTATTTACTATTGGTATTGTACACCCGATGCCTCCATCTTCAGTTTTCTGTAAACAATATTGTTAAGCATTATTTACTATTGGTATTGTACACCCGATGCCTCCATCTTCAGTTTTCTGTAAACAATATTGTTAAGTACTATTTACTATTGGTATTGTACACCGGATGCCTCCATCTTCTGTTTTCTGTAAACAATATTGTTAAGCACCATTTACTATTGGTATTGTACACCGGATGCCTTCATCTTCAGCTTTCTGTAAACAATATTGTTAAGTACTATTTACTATTGGTATTGTACACCGGATGCCTCCATCTTCAGTTTTCTGTAGACAATATTGTTAAGCACTGTTTACTATTGGTATTGTACACCCGATGCCTCCATCTTCAGTTTTCTGTAAACAATATTGTTAAGCACTATTTACTATTAATATTGTACACCCGATGCCCCCATCTTCAGTTTTCTGTGTAGTATGTTGTAGATTGTTGTTTGTCCTCTTGTCTTTTAACGTTCGGTCATTGTATTGTCTGACTATTTACGGCTTCTTATAGCATACGATTGTCACTTACTTCGACCTTTATATTAATATCTTATTTCCCGTGGTTTACATAAATCCCGACTGCACCACATTCATTATATATTATAAATTGCCGAATCAAGTTGCCGTCAAATCAATTAAAAAGAAGTAAACAAAAAAAGAAAAAAACAAGACTAGGATGGCAACAAACATTTTATCACATTTTGGTAGCTTATGGTTTACATTTTCAGCAATAGTTCAGTTATATATCGTGTCCGTCAGTTTCATATGTGGCCGAAACTGGAGAACCCGTTGAAAACTACAGATCAGCTGTAAGACACGCACAAACTTTATCATGATAATACAAGAAAACTTCCCCCAAATAAACAATGAAACCATAAACCTGCTTTTTATTCAATATCGTTTGATTCCATAAAATAGTATTTCTCACCCGAAGATGAAGTTTATCGTCATTATCAGTTATTCATCATCCATGGTCAGCTACCATCCTATTTGTCGCATTGCAAGCTTCTACTTAATGCCATTACAACCAGGACTTATTTTTGAATGCTTAGAATATGACTTACGCACGCCACAGCTCTCCTCTGTAATTATAGTACTGCAAGGTTGAAAATGAAAAAAAAAAACATGCCAAAATGAAAACTAAATCCAAAACACCAAAACTAAGATGAGAACGATTGAGGGTTTTTTCAAAGTGATAATTCAAATTCTGTATTTTTGATATGATATTGATTAAAGATTCTTTTTGGACGTTAAAAACCGTTATATGGCAAATCAAGCTTAACTTGAAAGAGAAATGTCTTGCATTTCAATCACAAATTGGCTATACGGGAGGAAAGGTACCAATCATAAAAAAGTGATCATGGTACAAATAACAATTTTACGTTAACAAAGACGTCAAAGTAATATATAGAATTTACATTAGAAGTATGATGGAAAAAAAACAAAAAAAAACAACAATCTGTATTGAATACAACATGGAGACAATTATAGAGTTAACAATAAAACTATGGATTACACGAACTCGTAGGAACAAAACGGAAGTTAATGTGCAGTGGAAAAGATGATATCTTTAATCTTTTGTAATGATAATCGTGGTGTTGTTTCTTTGGAACGAACATTTAGTGCGAACGACGAGTTTCATGAATAAGCTTCATCGCGTACGCTCAAAGTGAAATGAAATAAAAGTCAAATAGTCTACGTCTTTAGGAGCATAAACAGGATATACAATTTAGGTTATGGTTAATAATACATACGGTAGATAAACCTTAGAATTGATCATTAAATACATTATCTAGGTATTGTAAACTTAAATAATAAATACGTCTGATAAAGTATGCCAGTGCCACAACACTGACTACTGGTACTAACTCAGACTTATACTTCACTAGCAGAAGTATTGACACATCGATAGTAATAGTATGCCAGTGCCACAACACTGACTACTGGTACTAACTCAGACTTATACTTCTCTAGCAGAAGTAATGACACATCGATAGTAATCACAACACTGACTACTGGTACTAACTCAGACTTATACTTCTCTAGCAGAAGTAATGACACATCGATAGTAATCACAACAGTGACTACTGGTACTAACTCAGACTTATACTTCTCTAGCAGAAGTAATGACACATCGATAGTAATCACAACACTGACTACTGGTACTAACTCAGACTTATACTTCTCTAGCAGAAGTATTGACACATCGATAGTAATCACAACACTGACTACTGGTACTAACTCAGACTTATACTTCTCTAGCAGAAGTAATGACACATCGATAGTAATCACAACACTGACTACTGGTACTAACTCAGACTTATACTTCTCTAGCAGAAGTAATGACACATCGATAGTAATCACAACACTGACTACTGGTACTAACTCAGACTTATACTTCTCTAACAGAAGTATTGACACATCGATAGTAATCACAACACTGACTACTGGTACTAACTCAGACTTATACTTCTCTAACAGAAGTATTGACACATCGATAGTAATCACAACACTGACTACTGGTACTAACTCAGACTTATACTTCTCTAACAGAAGTATTGACACATCGATAGTAATAAATATGTAGAGATCTACTTTAGTGTACACCACAATGTCCATTACGTACGCTCTAAATAAAAAGATATTAGACACCAAAATATTTTAAAAGTCAACCAAAGATCCTAAACAGGATAGCAAACATTTGGATAAGGTTATATGAGGGAGCCTTAATTTTAATGATATAGCATATTAACTACAATTCTCCACCATAGTATTTCACCGGTCTACATCATGTTCTGTATTGCTTCTGTCCGTGAAATAGTTTCATCTCGAGTAGGTTAAACAAAAGTAAACATATTTTCGATCATCTTTTTTCACAATATGAAATATGACCCTAGTTATTCCCCAAAATGTTTTAACGCGATACCAAATCCAATATATTAAAGCCTTTTAAACATCTTGTGATCATGTTGATATTGTGTTCTACTCGTAACTATAAGAAGAATTTGTAGATACCAAAGAGGTAATCAGAATCCGTGTTCTCTAATCAAAATCCGTTTTCTCTTCGCTAGAATATCAGAAAATGAGATACATGTGTATTTATGATGGATACTATGAGTAATTGAGCCATCTTCTTCTTTCCCTGTATTCGATTTAGAAGAATTCCTTCCGTGTTTTCCTTCAGCGATCGTCAGACGAAATAGATTCCTTTGTGTTCTCGAACAGCTCGGAGAGACCGGTCTTTGTCTGCAAACAAAAGGTGTAAAGTGTTCTGAATACATAATCTACTATTCTTAATGGAGAATCTAAACATTCAGCAACGTCGCTTTTTTAACTTAGAAGACTTATGTAGTTTGTACTATTACACCGAGTGCAGTGTCTCATCAAGGGAAGAAATATCAGGCGGAGACACATTTCACATACCTTAGTACATCAGATGTATAGAAGAAGAGCAGCGTATTTATCCAAGGTTTGCCTATTGGCGTACGTCTGATCATATATGTTAGCCAGTGTCAATTTTTTTTTATTCTGTGGCTTGTAATGGTCATAACTCGGGCAGTACTTTAATAAATCTTGATATGTTGTATACACTGCAAAACTGTTTTCCCATCACATGAATAATTTGAATAACAGTCTTCTGATATCTAAACTAACTATTAAGTCAAGGATTTAAAAAAAAAAAAAGTTAATTTTTCAAAATAATTTTCGGAAGATTTCAATACCTTGCTACAATAATTCACTTGGTATTATTATACTTTCTTTTTGTGTTGTGAAAGTTCTTCTTTTGAATTACACTTCTTATTAAACCATGGATTGTTATCAAGCTGTCTCTATTTTGATTTAGCACATTTAACACCGGCAACTTTAAATGATGCACTATGAAATACATGATTAAATTGATCAACAACTTAAAGGGTGTACTTGATGGGGGGTTATTCCAGAAACGTATCGTGTGCATTAAATTAGATATCTACGTTTTTTTTATTATTATTATTACTAGTATTAGTTTGTTAATACCATCTAGTTCATTAGACATCACATAATCATTATATATTCAGTCTTCTTGATATCATTCCATGAAGGACCCGGGTTGAGTTAGGTAGTTGGATTACCTAGCAACTCATACAAGCCTATCACCAATACGGCGTGGGTTCGCGCCCGGCTTTGCAAATTACAAAAAGGGTGTATTCGACTCACAGTCGCAAGTGATAAAGTTTACCAGTTGCTTGCTCATAGTTGGTGGTTCTCTCCGGCAACTCCGGCTTTTTCCACCACTAAAACTGGTCGCCATGATATAGCTGAAATATTGCTGAAAGTGGCGTTAAACACAATAAATAAATAAATCAATCAATCAATCAATCATTCCATGGTACAGTTTGTTTGTGTAATTGACTGCCTGACTATGATAAATAATGATTTTTTAAGCTAATACCACTATAGTCGAGCCAGACCAGAGTTTGAAATTTGTATTTAGTGTTTCTTCGCTTAGGACGTATCATTTAAGAGTATACAGCAAAGATTGGTAATCTTCACTGATGATAAGAAATAGTGCAAGCATAATTTTCCGCACTCGTCTTGTTAATTATATAAATTCATTAGATATATAGATAAGATAGTCTGTCCTCCCGTCTAATTCCTTCAGTCGATTTACTGTATTTGTATATATTGTATATAGTTTAATCAGTTCATTTCTTTGTAATTTCTCTGTATATGTGCTACGCACTGTCAGTTTGAGAATTAACGATATATATAATAGTTCAAGGGGAGATCCACCCCTTACTGAAGGAAGTGTGGATCTTGAGAGTGTAATGATATCAATCATTTGTATTTGTTAATGCCAGGGCTTTTGCTGATTATATTTACACTTAATACAAACTTAATGTTTGCATCAAGCTTGTCGCTTATCTGCAATAAACATGTTTGTTTGCATTTTCATAAATTCAAAATGAATGTTTGCAGATGTTTATCGCAAGTGTTAATCTTCCTGCAAACATTGCAGAAAATTTGTAGGAACATTGCAGGAATATCTAACGGTTTTTCTTTGTTTGCAATAAAGTAGAGAACTTTTAGAATATTGTATTATTGCAGAAAGGTTGAACGGATCCTTGGAATGTAAAGATGCACACCAGAACATTGCAGAAACTAAAAGCTATGTTTGAGCTTGCTTACATTCCAACTTCCTGTCAGTTAACTAATCTGTTTGATTCACTGAGTAATAACCATATCGCCATTCTTGTTAAATATTGGTAGTGTATGTTCAGTAATTGATTATGTTGTATGTATACGTGTAATTGATCAAGATGTATTTACATGTGTAATTGATTAACCTGTCTATACATGTGTAATTGATTAAGCTGTATGTACATGTGTAATTGATTAAGCTGTCTGTATATGTGTAATTGATCAAACTGTATGTACATGTGTAACTGAACAAGCTGTATGTACATGTGTAATTGATTAAGCTGTATGTACATGTGTAATTCATTAAGCTGTATGTACATGTGTAATTGATCAAGCTATCTATACATGTGTAATTTATTAGGCTGTATGTTCATGTGTAATTGCTCAAGCTGTCTACATGTATAATTGATCAAGCTGTATGTACATGTCTAATTGATCAAGCTGTATGCAGTGGCGTAGCCGCCTATAGGCAATGTAGGCACTTGCCTACACATCATTTTGCCAAGCATAATATTTGTTGCTCAAAATTCAAGGTATTTGTCATATTTTTTCTTCATTTTTTTTGTTTTGTTTTAATTACACTTTCACACTGAGTATCATAGGCGTAGCACCTAAAACAAAAGTGGTACGGCCAATTTTTTTTTCGGTGGGGGTTATCTCCCTTTTTTTATAGTTTTTTTTTTTTAGGTATATGCACACAGATAAATGCTTGTGCATTTTCAGCCAAATTAAGAATAATGGTGTACCTGGTCCATGCTCCCAGTTTTTGGTGGAGTCCTAGTTGCTCTTTTACTTTTAGTTTTCTGTGTGTTTTCTTTCAGTTTCTGTATGTTATTCGTTGTTTCTGTCTCCGTTTTCTTTGCTTCGTCTTTGTCACTTGACTTTCGAGTTTTGGATATCGCTTTAACCGTGGCTACCCTCATTTCACTGGTACATGATTATTATATCGCTGGCAAAACTTATTTGAATTGTCCAAAAATGTTGTCCATATTCCCTGAAGCAAAAGTTGTTTTTGCTGCACACTTCTACAGTTTTTGTAACAACGACTTGTGACAGGCTAAACAAAATGTATTTATGAAAACAGTTATGAAGTTATTAAAACTCCTTTTTGTTCTATACTACTACATGTACGAATATAATTCTTTTTTTCATTTCCAGATTCGTGACCTATAATAATTTTTATAGACATATATATATATCCTGAATAAGACGAATAATTACTTACTGAAGGCTGTTTTTAATTTTTATTTTGTTTTTTAGATATTTTCTATCTACAAAAAATCAGTTTATTATATCAAAGGACTAACCGCTTATATATCGGTCCCACATGAAAGCTATTTTTAACGGATTGGGCTATCAGTAAATATCAGAAGACTCTAGTGGCAAAGTTTCATTGGTACACTATATTCGGGTCAGAGAAATAGATCTATCAGCAAATTTGACCATAGTCACTCATGCGTAGGTCATGGGTAGGCCAACCATTCCAAATATTGCTGAACTGTGTTGTATTATCGAAGAGAATGTAAATGAGCTTGAAAAAGCTTGTGTAGTTTTTTTTTGTTTTTGTTTTTTGCTGTAATAAAACCCATAAAACGGCTGTTGAATTCCTTCACAATATAAATGATTTTTGTCACAGCCGAATTTGATTTTTCCAGTAATTCTTTTCATGATTTTTTTTCACATATACTTGGGGTACTGGTTGTGAAATTCTTCATAAGTTTTTATTACATAAATGATAAGAACTTATGTGTGTGTTGGGGGTTATTTTCATGGAGATGTGGGACAATTTCAAATGGGTTTTAGTAGGGTTTTAGGAGCTCCTCAGACTGGTAGTATTTCAGTGCATGTTTAATTATCATTTTCTCCCAATCCTATCTGGTGGGATGTGATTCTTCTGATGTCTTGCAACTGTTAAGTTAGTAGTCAATGGACATAAGTATTCCTGATTTCCAATTTCCCCCATTTATTTTCTATGTTATTTCATCTTTCTTCAAAAAAATATTTTGAAGCCATTTCTCAACCAATTTTCATTAAATATTCCCTTTATAAAGAAAATATTTGGAGTTTTGTT
>MJUT01000866.1:30841-60292 GCA_002080005.1 Gigantidas platifrons
TATTGTATACCACTACTGTTTAAGGTTTTACAGAGGAGTGGTTCATGTTGTTGTTGTTATATTGTATATCCTTACTGTTTAAGATTTTGACAGGGAAGTGGGTCATGTTGTGGCTGTTATATTGTATACCACTACTGTTTAGGGTTTTTCAGAGGGGAGATTCATGTTGCTGTTGTTGTATTGTGTAACATTACTGTTTAAGGTTTGACAGAGGAATGGTTCATGTTTTTGTGGTTGTTATATAGTATACCGTAACGGTTTTAGGTTTGACAGAGTGGATGTTCATGTTTTGGTTGTTATATAGTATACAATTACTGTTTAAGGTTTGACAGAGGAATGATTCATCTTATTGTGGTGGTTATATAGTTATACCGTAACTGTTTTAGTTTTTATAGAGGAATGGTTGTATTTTAGTGATGGCTATATTGTATACCATTACTGTTTAAGGTTTTACAGAGGGGAGGTTCATATTGTTGTTGTTATATTGTATTCCATTACTGTTTAAGGTTTGATAGAGGAGAGGTTCATTTTGTGGTTTTTATATTATCTATCATTAGTGTTTTAGATTTTACAGAGAAGTGATTCAAGTTGTTGTTGTTATATTGTATACCATTACTGTTTTAGGGATGATCATGTTGTGGTTTTTATATTGTATTTCATTACTGTTTTAGTGTTGACAGAGAGAAGGTTCATGTTGTTTTTGCTATATTATATATTATTACTGCTTAAGGTGTTACAGAGGAGTGCCTCATGTTTTGGTTGTTATATTGTGTACCATTACTGTTTAAGGTTGTACAGAGGAATGATTTGTGTTGTTGTGGTGGTTGTATAGTATACCATTACCGTTTAAGCTTTGACAGAGGAGAGGTTCAAATTTTGGTAGTTATATTCTATACTATTACTGTTTAAGGTTTGACAGAGGAATGGTTTATGTTGTTGTGGTGGTTATATAACATACCATAACTGTTTAATGTTTGACAGAGAGGAGGTTCATGTTTTGGTTGTAATATTGTATACCATTGCTGCTTAAGGTTTGACAGAGGAGTGGTTCATGTTGTTGTTATGTTGTATACCATTACCGTTTAAAAGAAAAAACAAAAAAAACATTACCGTTTTAGGATTGACAGAAGGGGGTTCATGTTTTGGTTGTTATTTTGTCTACCATAACTGTTTAATGTTTGACAGAGGGGAGATTCATGGTGTGGTTGTTATATTGTAGACCATTACTGTTTAAGGTTTGATAGAGGAATGATTCCTATTGTTGTGGTGGTTATATTTTATACCATTACTGTTTAAGGTTTGATAGAGAAGTGTTTCATGTTGTGGTTGTTATATTGTATACCATTACTGTTTAATGTTTGACAGAGGAGTGGTTCATATTGTTGTGGTTGTTATATTGTATACCATTACTGTTTAAAATTTTACAGAGGAGTGGTTCATGTTTTGGTTCTTATATTGTATACCATTACTGTTTAAGGTTTGAGAGAGGAGTGGTTCATGTTGTGGTGTTTATATTGTATACCATTACAGTTTAATGGTTAACAGAGGAGTGGTTCATGCTTTGGTTGTTATATTATCTACCATTAATGTTTAAGGTTTGACAGAGGTGATGTTCATCTTGTTGTTGTTATATTGTATACCATTACTGTTTAATGTTTTACAGAGGGGAGGATCATCGTTGTTGTTGTTGTATTGCATCCCATTACTGTTTAAGGTTTTACATAGGGGAGGTTCATGTTTTGGTTGTTATATTGTATACCATTATTGTTTAAGGTTTGATAGAGAAGTGGTTCATGTTGTTGTTGCCATATTGTCTACCATTACTGTTTTAGTTTTAACAGAGGAGTGGTTCATGTTGTGGTTGTTATATTGCAAACCATAACTGTTTAAGCTTTGACAGAGGGGCGGTTCATGTTTTGGTTGTTATAGTGTATCCGATTACTGTTTAAGATTTTACAGAGGGGAAGTTCATGTTGTTGTTGTTGTATTGTATAATATTGCTGTTTAAGATTTGAGAGAGGAATGGCGTATGTGGTTGTTGTTGGTATAGAGTATAACATAACTTTTTAAGGTTTGACAGAGGGGAGGCTCATGTTTTGGTTGTTAAATTGTATACCATTACTGTTTAAGGTTTGACAGAGGAATGGTTCATATTGCTGTGATGGTTATATTGTTTAGCAATAGCCTTTAAGGTTTGACAGAGGGGTTGTTCATGTTGTGGTTGTTATATTGTATACCATTGCTGATTAAGGTTTGACAGAGGAGTGATTCATATTGTTGTGGTGGTTATATTTTTTACCATTGCTGTTTAATGTTTGACAGAGGAGTGGTTCATGTTGTTGTTGTTATATTGTCTACCATTACTGTTTAAGGTTTTACAGAGGAGTGGTTCATGTTTTGGTTGTTATATTGTATACCATTACTGTTTAAGGCTTGACAGAGGAATGATTCATGTTATTGTGGTGGTTATATAGTATACCGTAACTGTTTAAGGTTTGACAGAGGAGTGGTTCATGCTTTGGTTGTTATATGGTCTATCATTACTGTTTAAGGTTTTACAGAGGGTAGGTTCATTTTCTCGTTATATTGTATATCATTACTGTTTAATGTTGTACAGATGGGAGGTTTATGTTTTGGTGGTTATATTGTCTACCATTACTGTTTAAGGTTTTACAGAGGGGAGGTTCATGTTGTTGCTGCTATATTGTATACCACTACTGTTTAGGGTTTTACAGAGGGGAGATTCATGTTGCTGTTGTTGTATTGTACAACATTACTGTTTAAGGTTTGACAGAGGAATGGTTCATGTTTTTGTGGTTGTTATATAGTATATCATAACTGTTTTAGGTTTGACAGAGTGGATGTTCATGTTTTGGTTTTCATATAGTATACCATTACTGTTTAAGGTTTGACAGAGGAAAGATTCATCTTATTGTGGTGGTTATATAGTTATACCGTAACTGTTTTAGTTTTTATAGAGGAATGGTTGTATTTTAGTGATGGCTATATTGTATACTATTACTGTTTAAGGTTTTACAGAGGGGAGGTTCATATTGTTGTTGTTATATTGTATTCCATTACTGTTTAAGGTTTGATAGAGGAGAGGTTCATGTTGTCGTTTTTATATTATCTATCAATAGTGTTTTAGATTTTACAGAGAAGTGATTCAAGTTGTTGTTGTTATATTGTATACCATTACTGTTTAAGTGATGATCATGTTGTGGTTTTTATGTTGTATTTCATTACTGTTTTAGGAGTTGACAGAGAGAAGGTTCATGTTGTTTTTGCTATATTATATATTATTACTGCTTAAGGTTTGACAGAGGGGAGATTCATGCTTTGGTGGTTATATTGTCTACCATTACTGTTTATTGTTTGACAGAGGCGAGGTTCATGTTGTTGTGGTTATATTGTATACCATTACTGTTTAAGGTTTTACAGAAGAGTGGTTCATGTTTTGGTTGTTATATTGTGTACCATTACTGTGTAAGGTGTTACAGAAGAGTGCCTCATGTTTTGGTTGTTATATTGTATACCATTACTGTTGAAGGTTTTACAGAGGAATGATTTGTGTTGTTGTGGTGGTTGTATAGTATACCATTGCCGTTTAAGGTTTGACAGAGGAGAGGTTTAAATTTTGGTAGTTATATTCTATACTATTACTGTTTAAGGTTTGACAGAGGAATGGCTTATGTTGTTGTGGTGGTTATATAGCATACCATAACTGTTTAAGGTTTGACAGAGGGGAGGTTCATGTTTTGGTAGTTATATTGTATACCATTACTGTTTAAGGTTTGACAGAGGAATGACTTATGTTGTTGTAGTGCTTTTATAGTATACCATAACTGTTTAAAGTGTGACAGAGGGAGGTTCATGTTTTGGTTGTAATATTGTATATCACTGCTGCTTAAGGTTTGACAGAGGAATGGTTCATGTTGTTGTTATGTTGTATACCATTACCGTTTAAAAAAAAAAAAAAAAAACATTACCGTTTTAGGATTGAGAAAAGGGGGTTCATGTTTTGATTGTTATTTAGTCTACCAATACTGTTTAATGTTTGACAGAAGGGAGATTCATGTTTTGGTTGTGATATTGTACACCATTACTGTTTAAGATTTGACAGAGGGTGTTCATGTTTTGGCTGTTATTTTGTCTACCATAACTGTTTAATGTTTGACAGATAGGAGATTCATGTTGTGGTTATTATATTGTAGACCATTACTGTTTAAGGTTTGATAGAGGAGTGATTCCTATTGTTGTGGTGGCTATATTTTATACCATTACTGTTTAAGGTTTGATAGAGAAGTGTTTCATGTTGTGGTTGTTATATTGTATACCATTACTGTTTAATGTTTGACAGAGGAGTGGTTCATATTGTTGTAGTTGTTATATTGTATACCATTACTGTTTAAAGTTTTACAGATGAGTGGTTCATGTTTTGGTTCTTATATTGTATACCATTACTGTTTAAGATTTGACAGAGGAGTGGTTCATGTTGTGGTGGTTATATTGTATACCATTACAGTTTAAGGGTTGACAGAGGAGTGGTTCATGCTTTGGTGGTTATATTGTCTACCATTACTATTTAAGGTTTTACTTACAGAGGGGAGGTTCATGTTGTTGTTGTACTGCATACCATTACTGTTTAGTGTTTCACAGAGGGGAGGTTCATGTTGTTGTTGTACTGCATACCATTACTGTTTAAGGTTATACAGAGGGGAGGTTCATATTGTTGTTGTACTGCATACCATCACTGTTTAGTGTTTTACAGAGGGGAGGTTCATGTTGTTGTTGTACTACATACCATTACTGTTTAAGGTTTTACACAGGAATTGTTTGTATCTGAGTGATGGTTATATTGCATACCACTACAGTTTAAGGTTTGGAAGAGGGGAGGTTCATGTGGTTATATTGTCTACAATTACTGGTTAACGTTTGACAGAGAAATGGTTCATGTTATTGTGGTGGTTATATAGTATACCGTAACTGTTTAAGGTTTTACAGAGGAATTGTTTGTATTTTAGTGGTGGTTATATTGTATATTATTATATTGTTATACTGTTTAAGGTTTCACAGAGCAGTGGTTCGTGTTTTGGTTGTTATATTGTCTACCATTTCTTTTTCAGGTTTGACAGAGGAGAGTTTCATGTTTTGGTGGTTATATTGTCTACCATTACTGTTGAAGGTTTTACAGAGGGGAGGTTCATGCTGTTGTTGTTGTATTGTGTAACATTACTGTTTAAGGTTTGACAGAGGAATGGTTCATGTTTTTGTGGTTGTTATATTGTCTACCTTTACTGTTTAAGGTTTTACAGAGGAATGATTTGTCCTTTAGTGGTGGTTATATTGTCTACCATTAATGCTTAAGGTTTGACAGATGAGTGGTTCATGTTGTTGTTGTTATATTGTATAACATTACTGTTTAAGGTTTGACAGAGGAATGGTTTATGTTGTTGTGGTGGTTATATAGCATACCATTACTGTTTAAAGTTTGACAGAGGATTGGTTCATGTTGTAGTTGTTACATTGTCTACAATTACTGTTTAAGGTTTGACAGAGCAGTGGTTCGTGTTGTTGTTGTTATATTGCATACCATTACTGTTTAAGGATTTACAGAGGAGTTGTTCATGTTGTGATTGTTATATTGTCTACCATTACTCTTTAAGGTTTTACAGAGGAGTGGTTCATGTTTTGGTTGTTATATTGTATATCATTACTCTTTATGGTTTGATAGAGGGGAGGTTCATGTTGTTGTTGTTATATTGTATACCATTACTGTTTAAGGTTTTACAGAGGAGTGGTTCATGTTGTTGCTGTTATATTGTATATCCTTACTGTTTAAGATTTTGACAGGGAAGTTGGTCATGTTGTGGCTGTTATATTGTCAGCCATTACTGTTTAACGCTTGACTGGTGAGAGGTTCGCATTGTTCGGGTTGGTTTTACTGTTTTACTTTTGGTAGATTAGAGGATTGTTTAAGTCTATAAGAAATCATCTATATTATTTTCTTTAATAATTAAAAAATGTTATCTTATAATTGTAGAAATCTGCTGCCAGTAGAGCTGACATGGGTAAGTTGTTATTTATTAATAGATACATCCTTGTTGGAGGTAAAATAAAAAAAGACAAATGACTACAGTAAGAAATGGTTAATATTTAAATGCCAAGGTCCAAAATTGTCACTACTATAATGTATATTTGAACATGCAAACCTATATGGTAATGAATGATAAGGTGTTTTAGCTCACCAAAAGGTGAGATATTACCGTCACTTGGCGTCCGTCCTCGTTGTGTACCGTTGTTTTTTTCTCTAAATCCATTTTGCCACTTAGAACCAAGCTTTGTAGGAATATTCATTGGATGGTCTCCTGCACCGTTAATAGGTTGATCAGAAGTACACAAAACAAACAAGAGTTCCAAAGGTGTCGAAAAGGATGTGTCCATATATATAGGAATACATTATTTATTGTTCATTTTTTTTAATGATTATTTTTTATGAATTCATGAGTATAATCCCTTTCAGAAACATGTATAACGTTATTATGTAAATATTAGTTTTTGACAAAAGAGGAAAACAAATTTAACTTTTTTCAATTTTTATCCAATTTTTATGTAGTTTTCTGCAAAGTTTTCATCTTTATAAGTTATTGATAGGCCATCAACATGTTTTCTTATTTTATTTCGCATTTATTTATTTATTTTACATTTTGGCATACTTAAAAGATATATAGAATTTTAATGTTTCATCCAATTTTGATGCGTTTTTTGTTGTTGAATGAATTGTGTTGCGAGCTTTTGATAATATGTCGGTGGATTTTCTCTCTCTTTTATGGTTTCTGAGATAACCTTTGGAAGATTGCTCTGTGTTCGGTAATTTTGTTATTACCCTTATTATAAATTAACCGAAAGAGGCCGTAAAATCGAAGGACCATTCCTGCCAGGTTTGATTTAATTTGGTTTAGGGGTGTCAGAGGAGAATATATAAATGTGAACGTTTACAGTTTACGACGTACGACGGACGGACGGATGGACGGACGGACGACGACGGACGATGGACGCCAAGTGATGGAAAAAGCTCACATTGCCTTTTCCCAGGTGAGCTAAAAAAAAACCAACAATTATCACTATGTCGAAACAGTTCTAAATTCTAACGGAAAACAGTAGAAGGAGTCAAAATTAATACTCATGAAATATATAGATATCCATTGACATTCCTGGTGTGGTACAGGCACCTCAATGAACAGCGGGTAAACTTGTTCTATGTGTCCAGACCTGCTCTTTTAGTAACATGATGCGGTCATGTTTAAGTGATTTCCCTATACGAGTTAAATGCTACCCCTCACATATAACTCGGTGAACAACATTGTCATAAATATGAGTCAATAGATATAAAATAATATTTGTTATTTAACTATTCTTAGCATACATTTAGAAGATGGGAATGTGATATCATGTAGTGTTATTTGACGGTATATGATTGCTTAGAAAACGGAACACTTTCTTTAAGGTGTTCGATGAATCACCACAAAAATGACATGTCCATATCACGTTAACGGCACTGAACAGAAGTGTTTGACAGTAAAATAAAGGAATTATCACCCTCTTAAATCCGTGACATTAATTTACCTTTGACCGCTTAGAAGTTGTCATAGTCAGGGTGTAAAATATTATGTGTTTAGTATCCGGTTTGGGCTAACCAAAGGCTGTAAACAGGTTTTGAAGATACCAAAGGGGTAATCAGAATCCGTATCTCAAAGAAGAGCAGACAACACAATAGACACAAAAAAGTACAAAATGAAAAACAAAGATCTACAAAACATACATATAAAACTAAACATCGTGGAACACGAATCCCTCTAAACCCCAGGGGTGAACTAAGGTGCACAAAGGCTGTAAAATTGACTGATACACGTTTTCATTCTCTCTCTCTCTCTCTCTCTCTCTCTCTCTCTCTCTCTCTCTCTCTCCTTGGACAAAAAGAGAATGACAAACGTACAGACAGCAATCTACATATAAAACACAAGGTCGAGTTACTCGAATCCACTAAGAATCCCGGGTAAACTAAGGTGATCCGGAAGGATTAACAATTCCTGCACAACTAGTTGCACCCGTCGTGCTACTGGTATATATACGCCCCTTTATTGATATATACATGTATGATTAATTGACCTTTAGCGTAACTATTAATCCCTGTGCGCCGGAAGGGAAAACAGTTCCTGCTCCACTAGTGGCACCCGCCGTAGTACTGGTGTGTTCAGTCATCATTTTTGATATGTACATGTATGAATTGACGCTTAGCGTAGCTATTAACCCCTGTGCTCCTGAAGGATGAACAGTTTCTGCTCCACTTGTGGCACCGGCCGTGTTACTATTCTATTGACAGACCTTTGTTTATATGTATGATGAATTGACTGTTAGTTTTACTAGAGACAGACAATGATGTGATATTCAAAGGATCATTATCAATCCATTGTACAAACACGGTTACTTCCTCATTTCCGTCGAGGCCCATGCCTGCTTTAATATGTCCGTCCTTCCAGCTGATCCAAAACTTTCTGTACTCCTCCGGATTTAAAATATTACCTTAAATAAAAAACATAAATATTAAAACAAATGAGCCAAAAATTGAAGACGGACAGACAATATAATGACAAAAGCAAACAAGACAAAAGGACAAACATTTTACAAAACACTTACAGAAAACTAAACTAAACTCTACAAGACTAACACGACGGGTACCACTAGTGGAGCAGGAACTGTTTACCGGTCCATAGTACCTGAGTTTTAGTGGGTTTCGTGTTGCTCGATCTGTAGTTTTCTGTGTGGTGTTTTGAAGATCGTTATTTGACCTTTTTATGGGTATTTTATTGCTTGTCCTGTGCTTTACGGCTATTTGTTACCCATTTTGGTGCTTTCTAGCTTTTCTTGGATATATTACAGTGGTCGTTCCTAATTGTACGGTAAATATATAACACAGTTCATCGAAATAAATTACCAGTACAATAGATCTACCATTTAGGAAGAGTTCACCCCGATCTTTTGATGGGATCCGTGTTGTTCATCTTTTTGTTTTTATTTGTGTTGTACTATTATGTGTCTAAGCATGCTGAGCTCTGTGTTGTGACGTCCGTTACGATTTCTGCATAAAAACGATGTTCGCTTTGTCTTTTCCTTCAGTTTATCTTGTTTTGCTATTGATTATATATATTGATAAGGAACTTTTCTTGTAAACACAATTATAGATAATAATCGTAATTATATCAAATATAAAGTCGAACCAAACGATATTCTCTATTAAGCAATCACCTGTATTAATAGGTCATCTGTTTATTGTCCGGTCATTGACACTGACAAAATCCATCTATTAGATCATAAAGGATCATGACCCAATTACTGATAATATGCATATGATATATAACTGTTAGAGAACACCGACAGGGCAATAGAAGCAAAAGAGAGAATCCAGAGAAACTGGCAACATAGGATACACAAGACGAAGACAAACAAAACAAACACACAGCACAATATGTGTTGGACATCACTATACTAGAGCAAACACAAATAACGTAAATAAGATATGAGTCCTCCTACAGACAACTGGAGGTAAAGACGAACCGAACATCGTTTTTAAGAGGAAATCGTAGAGGACATCACAAGGCGGAACTTAGAACATAACGACGCATAATCGGACAGCTAATAAAAATTAAAAAAAAGATGAGCAAGACGGATCCCAATTAAAGCAGGGGTGAACTCATGTACCCGCGAAGGATAAACAGTTGCTGTCTCTTATAAGACACCGACCATGTTAGTTATTCATATATCAATGCATATTGGACACCCATAAGTAAAGTAAACACAAATAATATAGATGAGACTTGAGTCCTCCTACAAACAAGTGGGATTAAAGACGGACCGAACATCGTTTTTCACGGAAATGGTAGGGAACATCACAACACGGAACTAAGTACGTAAAGACACATAATAGGACAACACAGCAAACTTAAAATATGAACTACACAGTCCCCACCAAAACATGGGGTGAATTCAGATGCTCGCGAAGTGTAAGAAGATCGTGCTTCTTATAAGACATATGTTACTATAACTACACCATGATGGAACTGTCAGAATAGACAACTATGTTTCTTCGTGTTTCTGGGGGAGGAATTTTTTTCCAGAAGTGTAATTGCAATTCACGGACCATGTTGTCAGTCACGAATTTTATGTGAATTCGTGTAAACCTTCTCGGAACATGTTGTCAATCACGGTTTTTTATGTAAATTCGTGTAGGCCTTTCCGGACCATGTTCTCAATCACGGTTTTTATATATATTCGTGTTAACCTTTCCAGAAGATGGTGTCAATCACGGTTTTTATGTAAATTCGTTAAAACCTTTCATGGACCATGTTGTCAGTCACGGTTTATATGTAAATTCCTCTAAAACTTTCCTGGACCATGTTGTTAATCAC
Organism: Gigantidas platifrons; assembly: GCA_002080005.1. Lineage (NCBI taxonomy): Eukaryota > Metazoa > Mollusca > Bivalvia > Mytilida > Modiolidae > Gigantidas > Gigantidas platifrons. Next base: position 41,308 of record MJUT01000866.1, read on the forward strand.
GGTGTTTATGTAAATTCGTGTAAACCTTTACGGAACATGTTGTCAATCACGGTTTTTATGTATATTCGTGTAAACCTTTCCTGGACCATGTTATCAATCACGATTTTTATGCAAATTCGCATAAGCTTTTCCGGAACATGTTGTCAATTAGGGTTTTTATGTAAATTCGTGTAGACCTTTCCAGAACATGTTTTCAATCACGGTTTTTATGTAAATGCGTATAAACCTTTCCTGGACAATGCTGTCAATCACGGTTTTTATGTAAATGCGTGTATACCTTCCCAGAACATGGTGTCAATCACGGTTGTTATGTAAATTCGCGAAAACCTTTCATGGACCATCATGTCAGTCACGTGTTCCTGGGGAAGGACATTTTTTCCAGAAGTGTAATTGTAATTCACGGATCAGGTTGTCAGTCACGGATTTTATGTGAATTCGTGTAAACCTTCCCGGAACATGTTGTCAATCACGGTTTTTTATGTAAATTCATGTAAACCTTTCCAGAACATGGTGTCAATCACGGTTTTTATGTAAATTCGTTAAAGTCTTTCATGGACCATGTTGTCAGTCACGGTTTATATGTAAATTCCTTTGAAACTTTCCTGGACCATGTTGTCCACCACGGTTTTTATGTAAATTCGTGTAAACCTTTCCAGAACATGCTGTCAATCACCGTTTCTATGTAAATTCATGTAAACATTTACGGAACATGTTGTCAATCACGGTTTTTATGTATATTCGTGTAAGCCTTTCCTGGACCATGTTGTCAATCACGATTTTTATGTAAATTCGCATAAGCTTTTCCGGAACATGTTGTCAATTAGGGTTTTTATTTAAATTCGTGTAAACCTTTCCTGGACAATGCTGTCAATCACGGTTTTGATGTAAATGCGTGTATACCTTTCCAGGAACATGTCAATCACGGTTTTGATGTATATTCGTGTAAACCTTTCCGGAACATGTTGTCAATCAATATATTTATGTATCTAGTGCGTAGTAATTTCTTAATGTAAGAACTGGTTTTCATAATACGGGGGTATGTAATGAACTGTGAGAAGAATTCAGTGTCGAGACTAGGCAGTGACCGTATCGAGCAGACCCACAAACTTCTTGTGAAGTCAAATTTTCAGTTACATCAATAACTTGATGGTATGAAGATTATATCAGCATTATATGCAGCATGTTTGTAGACACCTATTTTTTTCTCGTGTATGTATATGTACGAATCAGTTTGTGATTTTTTAAATGTCTTTTATAGATTGGTAGAGATTTTCCGGTGACTTTTGACAGTTAAATATTAGTGAAACATACAGTTGTGTAAAATGAATTTATTTATAATATGATGTTGTTTTTTGTGTTTTAATACAGTGGAAATTGTCACTGCGCCAGTCAATCGTCAATTGTGTTTGTGTTTGATTTGATTTGATTTGATTTTTGGTGTTTAACGCCACTTTCAACAATATTTCAGCTATATCATGGCGACCAGTTTTAGTGGTGGAGGAAGGCGGAGTACCCGGAGAGAACCACCGACCATGGGCAAGCAACTGGTAAACTTTATCACTTGCGGTTGCGAGTCCAGTGCACCTTTTTTGTAATTTTCAAAGCCGGGCGCGAACCCACGCCGTATTGGTGATAGGCTTGTATGAGTTGTTAGATCCAGCGACCTAACTCATTGAGCCACCCGGGTCCCTTTTTGTGTTTGATTTATTAAAAGGTATAAGTACATAGCGCAAATACTTGGTTTTTGTTGTATATAGAATATTACAGCTATTAGTGCATAAATAATTATTGTTCGCTGAACACCGTAGATTAGAACATACCATTTTTTTATGTAAATTCGTGTAAACCTTTCCAGAGCATGTTGTCAATCGCGGGTTTTATGTAAATTTGTGTAAATCTTTCCGGAACATGTTGTCAATTACGGTTTTATGTAAATTCGTGTTAACCTTCCCGGAACACGTTGTCAATCACGGTTTGTATTTAAATTCGTGTATACCTTTCCAGAACATGTTGGCAATCACGGTGTTTATATAAATTCGTGTAAACCTTTCCAGAACATGTTGGCAATCACGGTGTTTATGTAAATTCGTGTAAACCTTTCCTGAACATGTTGTCAATGACGGTTTTTATTTCAATTCGTGTAAACCTTTACGGAACATGTGGTCAATCACCGTTTTGATGTAAATACAAGTAAACCTTTCCAGAACATGTTGCCAATCACGAGTTTTATGTAAATTCATTTAAACCTTTCGAGAACATGTTGTCAATCATTGTTTTTATGTAAATTCGTGTAAACCTTTCCAGAACATGTCGTCAATCACGGTTTTTATGTAACTTCGTGTAAACCTGTCCACAACATGTTGTCAATCATGGTTTTTATGTATATTCGTGCACACCTTTCCGGAACATGTTGTCAATCAATATGTTGATGTATATAGTTCGTAGTAATTTCTTACTGTATTGGTAAGAAGCGGTTTTCATAATATTACGGGGTATGTAATGAACTGTGAGAAGAACTCAGTGTCGAGACTAGGCAGTGACCGTATCGAGCAGACCCACAAACTTCTTGTGAAGTCAAATTTTCAGTTACATCAATAACTTGATGGTATAAAGAATATATCAGCATTATATGCAGCACGTTTGTAGACACCTATTTTTTTTCTCGTGTATGTATATGTACGAATCAGTTTGTAATTTTCAAAATGTCTTTTATAGATTGGTAGAGATTTTCCGGTGACTTTTGACAGTTAAATATCATTGAAACATAAAGTTGTGTAAAATGAATTTATTTATAATATGATGTTGTTTGTTGTGTTTTAATACAATGGAAATTGTCACTGCGCCAGTCAATCTTCAATTGTGTTATTGTTTTATTTGTTAAAATGTATAGGTATATAGCGCAACTACTTGGTTTTTGTTGTATATAGAATATTACAGCTATTACTACATAAATACTTATTGTTCATTAAATAACGTAAATTAGAACATAACGTTTTTTATGTAAATTCGTGTAAACCTTTCCAGAACATGTTATCAATCACGGTTTTATGTAAATTCGTGTTAACCTTGCCGGAACATGTTGTCAATCACGGTTTGTATTTACATTCGTTAACCAAAGTTGAAAGGAAAAGTAGCAAACGAGATGACAAAAGTGGTGTAGTTATTGTAACCTGTAAATCTAAGAATGATGTTAATTCTGTAATGTCATCAATACGTAATCTGAAATCTAGTCGTCAATACAGTAATTTGTATATACATAGAGATCAAACTCTACAACAGCGAATTGAAAAGAAAAATTTTCAAACAATAGTTGATGTTTTGAAGTCAATTGATCCAAATATAGACATGAGAGGAGCTGAAATCATTGCTAATCGTTACGTTAAAGGACCCCATTGGAAATAAGCGGAAACGCTTTAATGGGTTATCCTTGGAAGGATATCAACTTAAAGTGCATTTTAACCTTGATACATTGTTTTATATAATTTTATATTTGTATATTTTTAAACTGCACTAGATTTAGTTGGTATCTGTCCTAAATGAATTTTACCTTTTACCTTTTACCTATGTCAGCTATCAGGATATCAGCCGTAACCAGGGGAGTACCAGTACAAGCTCTGGTTCCGGACGTCGTCGAGACGGTCATAATTCATCGGAAAATAGACATAGTAGCAACTACGTTAGAAACCACAGACAATATAATAGATATGTCAATAGGGACAGTGGTCGTACATATCGTGACCAGGGAAACAACCGTGATTGTCAACATGATAGAGGTTACTAATTAAAAGCAGGTTTTTGGAATGTTAACAATTGGAACAAAGACACATGTACTGATAATAATAAATTGAGAACTAGTTGTATATTAAATCTAAATTTAGATATTATTGGTATTGCAGAAACACATTTAAGGGGTAATGATGTATTGCATATTGAGGGTTTTAAAGGGATTGGCCAAAATAGGGATAATATACACAAAAATGTTAAAGTAGGGTCTGGTGGTGTAGGACTTTTTGTAAAAAAATGTTTATATGACGATTTTGATATTGATGTCTTAGATAAATCATTTGAAGATATCATGTGGGTTTATTTTAATCACAGGCATTCAAGTTTCAAATTTAATGTATGTGTATGTTATTTACCTCCTGAAAACTCGACTCGACAAGTTGACAAAGATTTATTTTTTGATACTTTCATCACACATATTTGCGAGTTTCAAAATTCAGGTCCGTTCTTTATTTGACGAGATTTTAACAACAGATGTGGTGACGTAAATGATTATATTACGGGTGTTGATGATATATGCCCTAGAGATGTAGTTGACTTTAAGTGTAATACATACTGTAATACCTTTATTGATTTTCTGATTAGTATCAATTGTTGTATATTGAATGGTAGAAAGTTTTTGAACAACGATTTTACTTGTATATCAACAAAAGGTTGTTCAGTGGTTGATTACTGTATTGTACCATACGATTATTTGAACATTTTTGATAAATTCTGTGTTACCAGAGCAAATGACTTAGTGTCTGCTACGGGGTTTGATGTAACTGGTATAGATTTAAGACTGATCCCAGATCATTCTTTACTTAAGTGGAATATAGATATCAGTTCTTGTATTACATTGTCATCTGGTAACAGTGAACAGAATTTACAATCCCGGTATAATAAATTTGACTTAAAAAACATTCCTTCGAATTTTATGAATTCAGATATAATTTATCCAAAAATGTGTGAACTTATTGGAAAGTTAGAGAGTGGTCAACATGTACAAAATTGTGTAGATGATGTATATACTGAATTTTGTAATGTGGTTGAAAATGAAATGTTTGAAAAATTATCACACAGAAAGGTAAGTGTTGGTAGTAATGTCTCTAATAAAAGGTATAGGAATAAGAAACCATGGTGGAATGAGAATCTCACTGAGCTATGGAATCTCATGTGTGAAGCGGAAAAGGTGTGGAGTAAAGGTAATAATGTGAACAGTAAGACTCTTAAGGCTGTTTATGTACAAAAACGGAAGCTATTCGACAAGTAAGTTCAGAAAACAAAACGGAAATACTGGTATAGTATGCAAGAAGAGTTATTGTATGAGTCCAGTAAGAACCAGAAATTTTTCTGGAAGAAAATAGGTAAGATAGGTGTAGCAAGTGATCGCAAGTCCATGATCCCTATGGAAGTAGTAGATTCCGAAGGTACTGTTTCTTCCGATATTACTAAAGTTTTAGATAAATTGGAAGTCTGAGTATTCTACGTTGCTTAATCAACAAAGAGGCGTTATCGCTGATTGTAGTAGCCATGAATCGTGTCCTGCTGGAAAAAGAACCTTTAATGATTATCTGTTGACTGAACCGATTTCATATAACGAAACCCTATTTACTATTGAGAAAGCCAAAAGAGGTAAATCTGCTGTGTTTGATAATCTGCCTTCAGAGACATTTTTGAATCAGTGTTCTGTACTGTTTTTACATCATTTGCTTGATTATTGTTTTACATTTGGTAAAACTCCTGTTGTATGGAATAAGATTATCATTAATCCCATACCCAAGTCAAACATGGCGGATGCTAGAGATCCATTATGTTATAGAGGTATTGCACTAGCGTCTGTGTCGTACAAGCTGTACTGTAGTATCTTAAACGACAGATTAACACAGTGGGTAGATAATAACGACTTACTTGCAGATGAACAAAACGGTTTTCGAAAGGAAAATAGTACGGTAGATCAGTTGTCTTCTTTAACAAATATCATTGAGGTAAGAAAAAAGTTACGCAAGTCTACTTTTTGTGCCTTCATTGATTTTAAAAAGGCATATGATACCATAAACAGGGATCGTATGTGGACTAAGTTGTATAATATAGGTATGACAGGTAAATTTTGTACAGCTGTCAGGTCTTTATACACTAATGTACTCTGTTCAGTGAGAGTGAACGGCCATTATACTGATTGGTTTGATGTAAACAGTGGTTTGAAACAAAGATATCCTTTATCACCCATGTTGTTTAATTTATATATTAATGATTTAGTAACTTTTTTGTAATCATTTGACTGTGGAATTGAGCTGGATGGGGAAAAACTTTGCATTTTATTATATGCTGACGATGTTGTAATTTTAGCTAATACTGAAGATGAAATGCAAATTATGTTAAATGCATTATCAATGTGGTGTACTGAAAATTATACGAGTATAAATACTTCTAAAACCAAAGTGGTTCATTTTAGACCGCAGTTTATGCCTAAATCAGAGTTTGTATTTAAGTGTGGTGATGATTGTATACAAAATTGTAGTGATTATAAATATTTAGGCCTTGTTTTAAATGAGTTTTTGGACTATAATATTACAGCTAAATCTGTAGCATTATCAGCTAATAGAGCGTTAGGCTTAGTTATAGCTAAATGCAAAATTTTAGGTGGTGTATCACATGGTGTTTTTACTAAATTATATGACAGTATGGTAAGCTCTATTGTTGAGTATGGTGCAAGTATCTGAGGAACCAGAAATTACTCTTGCATCAATGCTATACAAAATAGAGCATGCCGTTTTTTTCTGGGGGTAGGCAAATACACACCTAACAATGCTGTTTCAGGTGATATGGGCTGGGAACCTATTTTTAACAAACAGTGGAAAGCTGTAATTAATTTATGGTGTAGATTAAACAATATGAGTTCGGATCGACTGAATAGAAAAGTCTTTGTTTGGGCTGACTGTATTAGTATAAGAAATAAGTGTGTACAAAATTGGAATTTTAAAATAAAGAAAACCTTCTGTGAGCTTAATGTTGGTCATTTTGGTGATATTGTTGATTCTTTGGATACACGTTTTGTTGTTAATAACGTTTTAACAAAAATGTTATTTGTACATGTAAGTAAGTGGCGCGTCAGTTTGAATGCTGACATTTCTAGATCTGGTAGGGGTGGGAATAAACTACGTACATATAGATTATTCAAAGATAGATTTTAGACGGAAAATTATTGTAAAATCCCTCTCCCTTTTACTCACAGAAGTGCTTTCGCTAAATTCCGATGTGGAGTAGCTCCCCTTAGAATCGAGACTGGGAGGTATGTGAATTTAAGGTTAAATGAGCGAATGTGTAGTGTGTGTTCGGGTGAAGTTGAGGATGAAGCTCATGTTTTATTACGGTGTCCCCTTTATAGTACTTTTATAGATCATTTATTTAATATTGCTTGTACTTTTAATGGACATTTTTTGTCTTTTAATGATAATCAGAAACTAGTGTTTTTATTCTCAGATTTTAATATGATAAGGATATGCGCCAAAACCTGTAATTTAATTTTAAATGAAAGAAGAAATGTTTTATATTGTAGATAATGTTGATTTTGTATATATATGTATGTAATATATTGATATAAGATTGTTTTATATATTTGTGCTATAGATACTGTTTTAATTATAGTCTCTTATAATTCTGTAAAGAATGGCTCTCTAATTTATTGTTGTATGATTGTTTTATTTGTGTATTATGACCTATAATTGAGAGATGAGACTAAAATAAAATATTGAATATTGATTGAATTGTAAACATTTCCAGAATATGCTGATAATCAAGGTTTTTATGTAAGTTCGTGTAAATCATTCCTGAACATGTTGTCAGTCACAAGTTATATGTAAGTTCGTGTAAACCTTTACAGAACATGTTGGCAATCACGGTGTTTATGTAAATTCGTGTAAACCTTTCATGAACATGTTGTCAATGACGATTTTTATTTCAATTCGTGTAAACCTTTACGGAACATGTTGCCAATCACGGTTTTTATGTAAATTCATGTAAACCTTTCCAGAACATGTTGTCAATCACGGTTTTTATGTAAATTCGTGTAAACCTTTCCAGAACATGTCGTCAATCACGGTTTTTATGTAACTTCGTGTTAACCTTTCCACAGATACAGCTTCGTCTGCATCATTTTTGGACTTATACTTCGAATTTAACGACAGTGGTCAACTCAGTACTAAAATTTATGATAAACGAGACAACTTCAATTTTAAAATCATAACTTTTCCTAATATGTGCAGCAATATACCAGCTTGTATATGGTGTTTACATGTCGCAATTGATTCGTTATGCAAGAGCCGGTAGCAATTATTCTGATTTCTTGAAACGTCATCTTAATCTGAAAAAAAGGATACTGGACCAGGCCTATACAAAGATTCGCCTTATTCGATCTCTTAAAAAGTTTATATTCCGATATCAAGATCTTGTCGAAATATATTCTGTCTCTGCAGAAACAATGGTAAAAGATATAGTTTCATATAGTGAAAATGTATAAAGGTAAGGATTTGGTATACGTGGGTTACATTGTCAAAAATATTTTTTGTGAATGTGTGAGGTAAAGATGTTTTTGACATTACTGTCGTAATTAAAATACTTTTAAGGACTCATAGTTATTGATGGTGATGGTTCACGATATATATTAGATACCCTCCTAACTGAATTTAGTACTGTTTGACTACTATTTTACCTATTATTTTGTTCCAGTATTGTTATAAATGCTGTTATAGTGACAACCAGAACCTTTGATCCGTAATGAAAGCGAGAGGTTTGGCGCCGTGAATTCTGATTCAATCCACCATGTCTTTAGAGATGCCTGTACCAAGTCAGGGCCATTGCGGTTTCCCAGTTTTCCGGTTGTTGACTGATTTTGCCTGTTTATTGATTTATGAGTTTTTACTTTTCCTTTAGAAGATTGCTCGGTGTTCGGTAATTTTGTTATTACCATTATTTACCAATTTTGCAACTTAACATTGGCAAAAATACCTAAAAACTGCAATAATTATTGATGACTCTTTGATACTTGCAATTGTTTCACGTAACTATTCTACTAAGCCAAGTTATATCTTTCAACTCAAACGTGAGATAAATGTTTGGAAATATATATTTAAGCCTATTCCACTTCGAAGTGCTTATCCAAAACAGGAATCCGAAGTTTCGATCTTTGTCTTTGTTTGTTTTGACTTTTCATGAATATAAGGCCCGTTGTGTGTTTGGTTTTCGGTTTGATTATAAAATGTTCCTGTTTATCTTTTTTTTTTTGTTTTGGCTCAAGTTGCTTTGTGTATTATTTATGTGCTATAATCAATATATAAGTTAATAAATTCATCTGACCCCTGATAGTTTCAACAGTTACAGCTGTTCTTAAACTTTAATGAATTGGCAGACACATGTTCCAAATATTTTCGGCATTGACTTAAACGTGACATTTATTCAATTTTTTTCTCTGTCTATTATACTTAATATGATTATACTTTAACCCGCGTCGTCATCCGAGTCATCATCACAAAAATTAATGATAATAGGTTATATGACACTCCTATCTATACAGTTTTTTTTGCAGTATTCTTTTTCAATTTTGACCACATGTTCTTCTGCTTGTTTCCACACATCTTTTGTATTTTTTCCGAAAGCAGCATACGTGAGTTCTTTAACATCTTTTAATCGGAAGGTGGTATTGTTTTTAGCCACGAAACCATTGACTTGCGCCCATATTAATTTTATCGGGTTAAGTTCACAGTGTCGAATGGGGGTTCTTATTACTTCATGTCCGTGTAAATTAGCAATGTTATCTGTTTTATTAACTACTGGGGTCTTTTTTGTTTTATTTTTTCATATAATACTTTTTTGGTATCAGTAGCAGAAAAGGGTATGTTGTGTTGTGTAAGATAGTTTTGGAGAACAGCTTTTTTTCTGACAAAAATTTGGACACGCCGTATCTTCTGTTTTAACATTGTGATAACTTGCATTATCTAACACAACCAAGTTAGGATTTTTCAGACCACGCATCAATTGATTTTCAAATCACCCAAGAAAGACAAAACTATTCATCTCCTGGTGATAGTCACCATTCTTTGATTTGGCCAGAAACACTAAATCGCAGCCGTCAATCAAACCCTCACTTCGCGTACCTGCATGCAAAACGATCAAACGTTTGCCTTTGCCCGAGGGTATTTTTTGAGGTATCAGACCCATCATTCGGAAGCCACATGTAATCTGTGCAGTGATTTTGGTTAACCCATGTTTCATTTAGGTACACGATATCATACCCTGCTTCCCTAAAAGATTTGATCTTTCTCAGATAATTACACCTATCATTGATAATAGACACTTGGTCGTACAGAACTCTTCGATTATCAGATATGTTTTTATACGTATATCCAAGATCAATGAGAGTTAGAGTAAGCTTAGACTTTGATATTTTAATAGAATCTTTTATTTCCTTATGTATTATTGAGACGGTCGGAGCAATTTTCCGTGAATATAAACCGTGAATTGTTCTTTTAATAACACAATGATCAAAGTCGTCCAAACTTTTAGCTCTTTCTTTGGGTATATTTGACTGACAAGGCCTCTTACCTTTCATAATACGGTGCACTGAAGTGTAAGACACACCCAAAGCTTTAGATGTCCTTTGATATACCCTATTAAATGAGACAATTGGCTTCTTCGTTGCCTTTTCCTTACAAAAAAGGCAAACAACTTTTTTACAAACTGTTGGTATTCCAGAGATAAGTCAGACTTTTTACCCATTTTACAAAAAATGCAAAATATAACAATAATTTATGAGAGAAATGCTTGTCAGTTTCGTCTAAAGTACACATGGCTGAGAGAACAATTTTACAGGTAAGATACCTGACGTACGGATGGCTCTTCTATAAAGTACATCTACCTCCACCCGAAAAATGACAACAAAATAGGACCAAAATGCAAAATTTCATCGGAGTTCTGCCTCAGCCAAAACAATAAGAAGCATTACAATAACATTTTTAGTTAGCACTCCTAATTCTGAATAAAACTCTCGTTTATTTTTTGCTGGTAAAAAATCTAGTTTAAAAGATATTTGGATTTTTCGTTCTTCTAATCAAAACATTATTACTTTAATACATAAATACTTATTGTTTGTTGAACAACGAGAATTAGAACATAACGGTTTTTTATGTAAATTCGTGTAAACCTTTCCAGAACATGTTGTCAATCGCGGGTTTTATGTAAATTTGTGTAAATCTTTCCGGAACATGTTGTAAATCACGGTTTTATGTAAATTCGTGTTAACCTTCCCGGAACATGTTATTAATCACGGTTTTCATGTAATTTCGCTCAGTCATTCCTAAACACGTTGCCAATCACTGCTTTTATGTAAATTCATGTAAACCTTTCCGGAACATATTGTCAATCACGGTTTTAGTTAAATTCGTGTAATCATTTCCAGAACATGTTGTCAATCACGGTTTTTATGTTAGGTCCTTTAAACATTTCCGAAACATGTTGTCAAGCACTGTTTTATGTAAATTCATGTAAACCTTTCCTGAACATGTTGTCAATGACGGTTTTTTTTTCAATTCGTGTAAATCTTTACGGAACATGTTGTCAATCACCGTTTTGATGTAAATTCGTGTAAACCTTTCCGCAACATGTTGTCAATCACGTTTTTTATTTAAATTCGTGTAATTCTTTCCGGAGCATGTTGTCAATCAATCACGGTTTTCTTGACAGCCAATATCGATTTAATTAATTGACAACAGAGTCCTAGCTAGTTTACTAAATTAAACAAAAACTAATTTGTGGAAAATGTCCTTTAATCATTATTATAAGTTACAATACATTACATATATAAAATTGTAGCATAATATAACATAATCATGAATGAAATTATAACATAATTACATAACATCAAATGAATTATTGTTGAAAGTGGCATTAAAACACCAAAAATGAAAATGAAACCAATCAAATGAATTAAGGGGGCCTGGGTGGTCCAGTGAGTTAGGTCGTTGGATTTAACAGCTCACACAAGCCTATCACCAATACGTCGTGGGATCGCGCCCAGCTTTGTAAATTTCAAAAAAAGGTGCACTTGAGTCGCAGCCGCAAGTTATAAAGTTTACCAGTTGCTTGCCCAGGGTCGGTGGTTCTCTCCGGGGATTCCGGCTTCCTCCACCACTAAAACTGGTCGGCATGATATAGATGAAATACTGCTGAAAGTGACGTTAACACAAAAAATCGATGAAAATCAATCAAATGAGTTAATGGCATTAAATAGCAAAGATGGGGACAAAATTATTGGTATAATAATCTAAATTAAAAAAGAGTGGTAAGTGGAAGGAGTTTAAAAATTCCCAATATAATTTAGAGAATCCAAACTGGTCGGCAGTGAGCTTGCTAAAGAACGCGCGGTAATTACCATAATTACTGCTTATGCAAAGATATATGTTGACCAATCAATCAGAAGTGCACATCAATTGACAATGTGAAATACACTTAAATTTTTACAGAAATTTATCAAATATCATTATACCAGTAAACAAAAACAATATGATTAAGAAAATAATTAACTTGTAATCAAATCAATTATGTTATTTTGTTGACATAAATGCTTTTATTGTACCAAAAAATAATAGAGTTTATAAACATTCGTCTGAACCTTTTCGGAACGGTTTAATAAGGGAATTGTCACTGCTTCATCTTTATGCTTTGATGGTTGTCTTTCGATTTACATGTGCGTGTGTTTTTTTTTTTTTACATGTATGGTTCATATAGTAAAAAAAAAAATTTTGAACTAAAAGCCAATTTTTAAGCATTTAAGGTGGTACCTTACACTTCAGGTAACATTTTATCTGCTCGTTTAATTTTCTTATATATTTTGCAGTATATCCACTGTAGTAAATATCAAAATGTTAACAAATTCCAACCAACAGACTCAGCGCTATAAATTCAATAGCAACATAGCAGCTTTTCTCTCTGTAATTTTGATCACCAAGATGCTTGAAATGTACATACAAACATCATATGATCAAAACGTTCAACTGATGTTAAAGAGTTATCTCCCTGTAGTGTTAGGTACCACCTTACATGGACATATCTGTAGTAATAAATGTGGTATTTCAGTGTATCGATTTGATGTATATATGAGGTAGGTAAAATGAATATATACAATGTACAGTAAGGAGCACAATATCAATATCACGAATTAAACGTGTGAAAGGTAATACTGTGAAGTTATTGTTAGCCATCGTGAACCAACAATTATCGTGGATTTCGTGTGGATAGTATTACATCTCGAAATTAAGAATTCAACGAATATTTGACACCAATTTGGGTGATTACTGCATTGTTTTGAAGATTTTCCGAAGTCTATTGTTGATTTGATGGTTGCAAATTAGCTTACTAGCTGCATCTTGGAATCATAATTGATGTCTACAAAATCTTCAATTAATTTACATTCATCTCTATTATATTGAGTTCCTTTATATTTTTCACTCAACGGGATATATCGTTTCCGCATGCTCAAATTGCTTGAAGGAGTTAATCGGGAAATTAACAATTAATGCCAGCAAATATGTGACGCTGTCTAATCACAGCAGGTACTACGTTACATACATAGCTGCATTAGATCTATATATGTTCTGACAACACAACAGGCGATCCACAAATTTATATAGCAACGAAAATTATATGTTTACCCCCAACCATGAAAACTAACTTAGATAAATTCACAGTATCTCTTTCGAAGTTGATACTAAATACAAAATAATATACAATATATAAAGGCCTTTAACATTGTGAATATACATCATAGTTTGTGTTAGATTTTGATGTTACAGTCACAACGCCGAGTACCCCAACATCTATACGTTGCCCTAATGATCTATTGTACCGCATCAAATTTTCTAAAACGGAGACGTAGGATAATAATAAAAAGCACAAAAATACTACACTGTAGGAACATTTCCAAACTTCAACACACAAATCGTAAAAATAAAATGGAAAACAAAAAATACCCCACTGTCCGAACAGTTCGAAAAGTAAAATAAAATAAAATCGTAGAAATAAAATGAAAAACAAATATTATCCAATTGTCGTAACAGTTCTAAAATCCAATTGAAAAAAACATAGTAAGAAACAAAGTCGATATTTACAGAATAGATACATTGCCGCTTACATTCCTGGTTTGGTACAATGAAAAGTGGCGGGGTTAAACTTGTTTTATGGGCCCAAACTTGCCCTTTTAGTGAAATGACCGGTCCACGTTTTAGTGTTTTCACATGTTAGCTAAATGTTAACCCTCTCATGTAGAACGATGAACGATAAAATAAAGAAATTATCATCACCTTCTTAAAAATGTTATATTAATTCAGTTGTGAGGTCTGGATGCTGTTATGCTCAGGGTGTTTCCATCGAGTTTAAAATATTATGTGTTTAATATCAGGTTTGGTGTAAACACAGACTGTAAAATTGGCACATACAAGTTAGTGCTTATTATTCTTTCTCTCCTACACGCAGTATTTCAGGAGCGGTTAAGAACGCAACTTTACGACAAAAGAGATGATTTCAATTTTCCCATTGTGAACTTTCCATATATATGAAGCAACATTCCAGCAGTGCCTGCATATGGAGTATGCATCTCTCAGTTGATTCGATATTCCAGAGTTTGTGGTTCCTATCAGCATTTCCTTGATAGAGAGTTGATGCTAACCAGGAAGCTACTGAACCAAGGAATAAGTTGAAGTCATCACTTCGAAAGTTGTACGGTGGCCAACTTTACTTGGATAACCGTTACGGAACATCTGATATATAGACTCACCTTTTTTTATATGCATGATGAATTTACTCTTACGGTAAGAGTAGACTGCCAACGATGTAATATTTAAAGGATCGCTATCATTCCACTGTACAAACACTGTTGATTCGTCATTTTCTTCAAGACCCCTGCCTGCTTTCATATGTCCATCCCTCCAGCTGATCCAAAACTGCCTGTACTCGTCCGCATTTAAAAAATGATCTTAAATAAACAATAGAAGTATGAAACAAAATGTTTGAAGATACCAAAAGGTAATAAGCCGTAATTCGAAGACGGACAGACAACATAATATTACACAAAACATTACACAGAAAACTAATGATCGAGCAACACGAACCCCACTAGAAACAGAGAGTTCCTGGTCCACCAGTAGTACCCTTCGTGTTAGTCTTGTCAAATTGTAAAAAATAATAGCAACACTTAAGTATATTTATATTAGCACTATAATGTGTTCCCCTATTTCGGAAGCGTTCACACTGGTCTTCTGATGGAGTCCGTGCTGCTAATCTTTTTAGTGTTTTGTGTTGTCCTATTATGTGTCTTAAAGTTCTGAGTTCTGTGTCGTGATGTTTGCTACGATTTCCGCATAAAAACGACGCTCGGTTTGTCATTTCTTCCTGTTTTTGCGTTGTTTGTGTTTGTTTTGTGTGTAGTGGTACCCAACGTATACTGTGTTGTGTTTTTGTCTGTATCTTGTGTATCCAATGTTACCAGTTGCTCTGGATTGTCCATTTGTGATTGCCCCTTCGATATTCTCTAACATTTATTTCATCCCACAACAGAGATAATATAATATAACTAATCGTAGATTTTGAATATTAAAATAAGACCACGAGTGACCGAAGTACGCATACTGACTAGATGAGTGGGCGGAACTTGTTCCGCCCACGAGTTTAATCCTTAATGCGTGTTCAGTCACGAGTGGTCTTATTTTGATATTCAAAATCTACGATTAGTTATATTGTTTATTATATAGACTTCCAAAGTTTCTTTTATATTATTTTCTTTTATTCTTATATTTCATTCCACGCGTATGAATCTACGAGCAATGATAGAGTGTAATCAATATGACCGCACATTCAAACAAGTCAAGTGTTGCCGCTTCAATGAAAAAAGTTGATGTATTTATCATAAGAATTTTATTTGAATATGGGCAGATTTGTAAAGTTGTTGTGGAAAAATTCATTGCAATTGTAACTTATGTCAGTCCGATTTATATGTGGAACCAGGCACGATGTGTTATTGTCCGAGTCGTGTGTATTTCATGTGTAACTGAATTGGAACTTAAGGAATGCATCAATGTCCTCAAATAAAACGTTCTGAAATCTACCCGTTTGGCTTTAGTTTGATATGCATTTTCATTTGTATTGCCAATGGAATTTGGAACATTTGTTTGGACATCTAGAATATTAAATTCTGGCATTTCCACATTGTCCAAGTCAAAATCAATTCTTCTAAAAATTGGGAGACTACAGCTGCCGTATATGCGTCAAAATAATAAGACATTTTGTGTGGTTTTTTTTTTATTTTAAGATTGCTCAAAGCAGACTGTTTATCATTGAAAAGGGGTGGTGAAAGGAAACTGACAATGTACTGCCGTTGATTGTTTATATTTAAATCTGTTGTGTTATGCTAGTGAAATCATTCGATTTAGAATAAGCAAGTGTTTGCTTTTAATGTATAAATAAAATGATTCAATTAAAATAATCTATAAAAGTACTACACATTTATTTTCATTTGTTTAATTGTTTCAGTTTACACAATCATGCGTGTATTCACCGTAACACAACAAGGGACGTAACCACCACACTTATAGTTGTCTAAAAGGAGTTCTGGCATGATAAAACTGATATTTCACATGTGAAATACCGGAATTTATTTCACGGATAAATCTCCATATTTAACACCTATCTATATAATAAGTAGTTTATATTTTATATATTCCAGGATTCCTTTCTAGTTTTGTCAGAGAAAAGAACAATTAAAACGTTGTCTATGTGCAAATGTAACGTATTGATCCCCCAAAAAGAGGAAAACATACTTTATTAAGCCGGAAAATATGTTGAGTATAATAAATAATAAGATAAACACAATGACGGAAAAATAAAGTATGATTTCCGAAAACAGTATACGTATGTTAGTCTTATACAGACCTAAAAAGACATATTGTTTGTATCCAAATATTTCAGGATTCCCTCGATTTATCATAGCAGCACGATTTGCGTTTCCACCAATCAATATCTGGTAAAAAGAAGTCCCAGAATCGGTAAATAACATTGTACTTGCGTCAGATTCCGCTTTGACATCAAACTTGAAAGTTTGGTAGTGAGATGGTGTGATGCAAAATTCAGAAAGTGCTACTTGCTGGTATGATCCTGGAGTCTCAACGTGAATTAGTTTCTCTTCTGCTATCAATGCTTCAGAACATAGAAAGAAGAAAAGAATATGTTACATATGCTATGCATAAAAATAAATATGAGATATGATGTTGTTCATGAGAATATTTGTTGCTGTATTACATCATCAGTGCAAATAGGTTATCAAAAATATATCAAGTTGTTTACAAGTTTTTAATTTTGACCTTGAATTTTGATATGTTCTTGATATTTCTATATATTGTTTATGTTTGTAAACAATGTCACACTTTCTGGAAAACTCTAGAATATAATTAAATTAATATACAAGGAGCAAATAATTTTTAATCACAGATTTATTTGGTTTCAATATTTTAATAACTTTACTAATTTTATCTAAGAAAATGTCTTTGGGAAACATCTCTTTTTCGTTATTGTCCAATTCAATAACAATATACCTTTTTAAGTTAATGTGCTCTATTTTCACCCCACCCTTCTCATTGAAAAAATTTTGGATTAAAAAAAACCCTGCTCATTCATTATCGAGTCATTGTCATACTTATTATTACAATCTGACGTCTTAATTCTAAAAATACCTTTTCTTGGCGCCGCTTTTTTCAAGGTTAAAGAAATATCTCCTTGATTTTTACTCTTCTTTCGTCCATTTAACAAGAGATCTAATTTTCGCTGCCTCTGTTTTTTTTTACAATGGTAGTTTTTAACTAAGCCTCCTATTTGCTATATTTGCGCGCTTATTTCATCAGTTTCATGCGCTATTAGTTTTAATTTATCGAATTTCCTTTCTCATCTATCGCTTTGTTTTTTGCTTTCGTTACAATTTAAGTTTCTACTTATTTCCATTGTTAACAATTTTATTTTGTTTTTCGCATATCACTGTATTTATTGTTCTCACTTTTCCAGTTATCCCACCAAATGTTAAAAGCATGTCTCAAAAAAACTGCATTGATATTGGATGACGAATGAGAAAATGCATTTTTTTTAAATTTCGCCCCTTTCAGTAGAGTTTATCTCGGACACCGTAAGAGTTAGAGGTATATGTGGACAAACTCTCAACACAATCAATTCAAACAAAAAAGGATCAAAACTGGACGAAGAATACAAAGAATGAATATCTTCCAAACATGAGACCATATAGAATAGCAAAGTATTTTCTTGGTCATAAAGTTAATCATTTTGCAAAAAGAAAAAAAAAACAAACAAACAAACAAACAAAAAAACAAAACAAAAAACAAAAGAAAACAACCCTCCCAAAAAAGGTCAAATCAAGTGACCACTATATATGTGTATTTAGAGATAATATCTTACATTCAGCATTATATAAAATCAAGCCAAGTTAGCGAGTGAATAATTGTTGTTTAACGCCAACTGACAATTTTTCAGCTATATCAAGGCGAGAACAATTTCCATTCTGATTATGTCGGCTTTGTACAAGACCAACACGTTCAGTTTGATTTTTACAATACTATTTCACGAAAACAACATGCCAATCCACTCGGACATATTTACTTGATTCGAAGCCAACCAGTCTGCACTCTTTTTTTCTTCAGGTACCATTTTTATCCGAGAAGCAGCAAATTCCAATTTTATAATCTTTGGTTTGACCCGACAGGGATTCAAATGCAATATTTGTCGCACTCTGGACGAGCACGCTCACCATTACATGACCGATACAGAACATAGCTTACCTTCAATAGTTGAAAACATTAAACCCAAAGTCCATAGCATCGTCAACATATTTCTACGGGTATATAATTTCATCCAGAACGAGTGCGTTGCAATGCGTTGCAATAACGAACTCATTGTGAGGCTTTAATCCAGAACGAGGTTACATAATGTTGTGCTACATCAATGCAACTAACCCACGAATCTATATAATGTTTGTTCAAGTAGTACTAATTTATATATCAACGTTTTTGTTAATAATTTATTTTTAGATAATTAAGATATATATTACTAACATACAGTATGATTAGTACAACATAACTTGACAATTGAAATTGAATTGACATGTACAATCGTTTGCAAT
>MJUT01000866.1:62210-79893 GCA_002080005.1 Gigantidas platifrons
CACATTCAAACAAGTCAAGTGTTGCCGCTTCAATGAAAAAAGTTTATGTATTTATCATAAGAATTTTATTTGAATATGGGCAGATTTGTAAAGTTGTTGTGGAAAAATTCATTGCAATTGTAACTTATGTCAGTCCGATTTATATGTGGAACCAGGCACGATGTGTTATTGTCCGAGTCGTGTGTATTTCATGTGTAACTGAATTGGAACTTAAGGAATGCATCAATGTCCTCAAATAAAACGTTCTGAAATCTACCCGTTTGGCTTTAGTTTGATATGCATTTTCATTTATATTGCCAATGGAATTTGGAACATTTGTTTGGACATCTAGAATATTAAATTCTGGCATTTCCACATTTTCCAAGTCAAAATCGTTTCTTCTAAAAATTGGGAGACTACAGCTGCCGTATATGCGTCAAAATAATAAGACATTTTGTGTGTTTTTTTTTTTATTTTAAGATTGTTCAAAGCAGACTATTTGTCATTGAAAAGGGGTGGTGAAAGGAAACTGACAATGTACTGCCGTTGATTGTTTATATTCAAATCTGTTGTGTTATGCTAGTGAAATCATTCGATTTAGAATAAGCAAGTGTTTGCTTTTAATGTATAAATAAAATGATTCAATTAAAATAATTTATTAAAGTACTACACATTTATTTTCATTTGTTTAATTGTTTCAGTTTACACAATCATGTGTGTATTCACCGTAACACAACAAGGGACGTAACCACCACACTTATAGTTGTCTAAAAGGATTTCTGGCATGATAAAACTGATATTTAACATGTGAAATACCGGAATTTATTTCACGGATAAATCTCCATATTTAACACCTATCTATATAATAAGTAGTTTATATTTTATATATTCCAGGATTCCTTTCTAGTTTTGCCAGAGAAAAGAACAATTAAAACGTTGTCTATGTGCACATGTAACGTATTGATCCCCAAAAAAGAGGAAAACATACTTTATTAAGCCGTAAAATATGTTGAGTATAATAAATAATAAGATAAACACAATGACGGAAAAATAAAGTCTGATTTCCGAAAACAGTACACGTATGCTAGTCTTATACAGACCTAAAAAGACATATTGTTTGTATCCAAATATTTCAGGATTCCCTCGTCTTATCATAGCAGCACGATTTGCGTTTCCACCAATCACTATCTGGTAAAAAGAAGTCCCAGAATCTGTAAATAACATTGTACTTGCGTCAGATTCCGCTTTGACATCAAACTTGAAAGTTTGGTAGTGAGATGGTGTGATGCAAAATTCAGAAAGTGCTACTTGCTGGTATGATCCTGGAGTCTCAACGTGAATTAGTTTCTCTTCTGATATCAATGCTTCAGAACATAGAAAGAAGAAAAGAATATGTTACATATGTTATGCATAAAAATAAATATGAGATATGATGTTGTTCATGAGAATATTTGTTGCTGTATTACATCATCAGTGCAAATAGGTTATCAAAAATATATCAAGTTGTTTACAAGTTTTTAATTTTGACCTTGAATTTTGATATGTTCTTGATATTTCTATATATTGTTTATGTTTGTAAACAATGTCACACTTTCTGGAAAACTCTAGAATATAATTAAATTAATATACAAGGAGCAAAGAATTTTTAATCACAGATTTATTTGGTTTCAATATTTTAATAACTTTACTAATTTTATCTAAGAAAATGTCTTTGGGAAACATCTCTTTTTCGTTATTGTCCAATTCAATAACAATATACCTTTTTATGTTAATGTGCTCTATTTTCACCCCATCCTTCTCATTGAAAAAATTTTGGATTAAAAAAAACCCTGCTCATTCATTATCGAGTCATTGTCATACTTATTATTACAATCTGACGTCTTAATTCTAAAAATACCATTTCTTGGCGCCGCTTTTTTCAAGGTTAAAGAAATATCTCCTTGATTTTTACTCTTCTTTCGCCCATTTAACAAGAGATCTAATTTTCGCTGCCTCTGTTTTTTTTTTACTATGGTAGTTTTTAACTAAGCCTCCTATTTGCTATATTTGCGTGCTTATTTCATCAGTTTCATGCGCTATTAGTTTTAATTTATCGAATTGCCTTTCTCATCTATCGCTTTGTTTTTTGCTTTGGTTACAATTTAAGTTTCTACTTATTTCCATTGTTAACAATTTTATTTTGTTTTTCGCATATCACTGTATTTATTGTTCTCACTTTTCCAGTTATCCCACCAAATGTTAAAAGCATGTCTCAAAAAAACTGCATTGATATTGGATGACGAATGAGAAAATGCAATTTTTTAAATGTCGCCCCTTTCAGTAGAGTTTATCTCGGACACCGTAAGAGTTAGAGGTATATGTGGACAAACTCTCAACACAATGAATTCAAACAAAAAAGGATCAAAACTGGACGAAGAATACAAAGAATGAATATCTTCCAAATATGAGACCATATAGAATAGCAAAGTATTTTCTTGGTCATAAAGTTAATCATTTTGCAAAAAGAAAAAAAAAACAAACAAACAAACAAAAAAAACAAAAAACAAAAAACAAAAGAAAACAACCCTCCCAAAAAAGGTCAAATCAAGTGACCACTATATATGTGTATTTAGAGATAATATCTTACATTCAACATTATATAAAATCAAGCCAAGTTAGCGAGTGAATAATTGTTGTTTAACGCCAACTGACAATTTTTCAGCTATATCAAGGCGAGAACAATTTCCATTCTGATTATGTCGGCTTTGTACAAGACCAACACGTTCAGTTTGATTTTTACAATACTATTTCACGAAAACAACATGCCAATCCACTCGGACATATTTACTTGATTCCAAGCCAACCAGTCTGTACTCTTTTTTTCTTCAGGTACCATTTTTACCCGAGAAGCAGCGAATTCCAATTTTATAATCTTTGGTTTGACCCGACAGGGATTCAAACGCAATATTTGTCGCACGCTGGACGAGCACGCTCACCATTACATGACCGATACAGAACATAGCTTACCTTCAATAGTTGAAAACATTAAACCGAAACTCCATAGCATCGTCAACATATTTCTACGGGTATATGATTTCATCCAGAACGAGTGCGTTGCAATGCGTTGCAATAACGAACTCATTGCGAGGCTTTAATCCAGAACGAGGTTACATAATGTTGTGCTACATCAATGCAACTAACCCACGAATCTATATAATGTTTGTTCAAGTAGTACTAATTTATATATCAACGTTTTTGTTAATAATTTATTTTTAGATAATTAAGATATATATTACTAACATACAGTATGATTAGTACAACATAACTTGACAATTGAAATTGAATTGACATGTACAATCTTTTGCAATTTAATTAAATCTGGATTTTAAATACAAAATATGAAGTCGAGGCTCAAATTTAAAGAGCAACCTGTTTTTTTTTTGCTATCGATTATATATATTGCTAAGCATTATGTTCTTGTAAGTGCAATTTTATTCATGAATATAGAGATAGTAATCTTATTTATATTAAATATACAGTCGAACCTGCCCAAGCTGTCTGCCCAAACAGTCACATGTGTTAAAAGGGCATATTTTTTCTTTTCCTGTCATAGACAATTTTCATATGAATTGATTCTCTTTTAACAGTTCACCCGTCTTTAAAGATAACTTTTTCTTTGTCGTAACGGTGACCTCTTACTACAGGTTCGACTGTATTATCTATGATATAGATATAGAATAACAGCAGATATCAGAGTTGAGACAGACAATATATTTAGTACAACATCGAGTCCGATAGTACGAAACCTTCAAAACGGACATTATTGTTTTTTTTAACGGTAAGGTCATCTGCGCTTGACGTAACACTGACCGAGTTAGTAATTTACACTGACAATATTCTTTGGTCAGGTCAAAAGGATTATGTCCAAATTAATTACTGATAATATACAAACATTATATTCATATAAATAATTATCCCAGCCCTTCAATTCCAGCTTCCGCTATATAGACGATGTTCTATCACTGAACAATTCGGTGATTATCTACATCGCATCCATCCAAATGAGTTTGAAGTAAAAGATACTACTAATACTCAAAATGCTTCTTCTTATCTTGACCTTCACCTTGAAATCTACGACAGAGGAAGATAAATAAAAAAAAAACTAAAAAAAACTCTACGACTTCACTTTTCCAATAGTCAACTGTCCCTTCATCAGCAGCAATATTCCAGCATCACCAGCATATGGAGTTGACATTTCACAACTCATACGTTATTCCAGAGCTTGTGCCCAGAACAGTGATTCTCTGAACAGATCTCCGCTACTAACGGAAAAGCTACTAGAACAAGGCTACGTTACTCCGAGTTTGAAATTATCGCTAACAAATTCTACTGTCGTCATCACAATCTGGTTGTCTGTTAAAAAATATCCATATGTTAAATGACAATGAATCTTTCACTTTTTACGCAGATGTTTTCTTTCCTCTATCACTGCCAAGACTTTTACCGGACTTGACTGTATGCACGAGTAAAACGGCGGATTTCATATAAGAAGCATAAGCTGCTGATCATTCGCGAGCACCTGACTACCTGACTTCAGCCCTGTTTTTGGTGGGGTCCTTGTTATGTTTTTTTGCTTTTGTTTGTCTTCGTATTGTGTACCATATATTGCCAGTTTCTCTGGATTGTTCATTTTTGATTGCCTGTTGCGAATTCTTTTTATTTAGTACTGTCAGAATACACAACTATTACTATACACCGGGTTTTTTTGGAGGAGGAAGAAAATGTTGCCAGAAAGCATAAAATATTACTTTGAACTATTCCCCTAATGACATTTGTTCCGTATTTACGAAGACGTTATGGAGGTTTTCCCGCATTCAACACTGATGACGTCTACATTAGAGACAGGCGTGGTTGACATCGTATGGTAGTTGAATTTACAACTACCTGTGCAATCAGTGCCTATCACCACTAAAGTTGTAAGTTCGAATCCCGCTCATTGCGATGTGTACTCGATGCTATATTATGTGATCAAGTTTGTCGGTGACTTGCAACAGACCGGATCATCCGGTTCTCTCCACCAATAAAACTGACCGCCACGATATAACTGAAATATTGTTGAACGTGGCGTTGAACATCATACCCTCTTCAATTAGATCACCAGCAGCAGTTTTAAAGATACAAAACAGTTTTTAAAGTGATGTAAATTCGCGTAAACCTACCCGGAACACGTTGGCAATCACGGTTTTATATACATTCTGGTAAACCTTTCAAGAACATGTTGGCAATCACGGTTTTTATATAAGTTCGTGTAAGCCTTTCCAGAACATGTCAATCACGTTTTTATGTAAGTTCGTGTAAACCTTTCCAGAACATGTTGTCAATCACGGTGTTTATGTAAATTCGTGTAAACCTTTCCGGAACATGTTGTCAATCACGGTTTTTATGTATATTGGTGGAAACCTTTCTAGAACATATGGGCAATCACGGTTTTTATGTAAGTTCGTGTAGACCTTTCCCGGAGCATGTTGTCAATCACGGTTTTTATGTAAATTCGTTCAAACCTTTCCAGAACATGTGGGCAATCACGATGTTTATGTAAGTTCTTGCAAACCTTTCCAGAACATGTTTTCCAATCACGGTTTTTATGTAAGATCGGGTAAACCATTTCGAATCACTGTTTTTATATAAATTCGTGTAAACTTTTACGGAACATGTTGGCAATCACGTTTTGTTAAATAAATTCGTGAAAACCGTTCTTCAACATGTTGTCAATCACGTGTTTTTATGTAAATTCATGAAATCTTTTCCTGAACATGTTGTCAATCACGTGTTTTTATGTAAATTCATGAAAACCGATCTTGAACATGTTGTCAATCCCGTGTTTTTATGTAAATTCATGAAAACCGTTCTTGAACATGTTGTAAATCACGTGTTTTTATATAAATTCATGAAATCCTTTCTTGAACATGAGGTCAATCATGTGTTTTTATGTAAATTCATGAAAACCGTTCTTGAACATGTTGGCAATCACGTGTTTTTATGTAAATTCATGAAATCCTCTCCTGAACATGTTGTCAATCACGTGTTTTATGTAAATTCATGAAAATCGATCTTGAACATGTTGTCAATCACGTGTTTTATGTAAATTCATGAAAATCGATCTTGAACATGTTGTCAATCACGTGTTTTTATGTAAATTCATGAAAACCGCTCTTGAACATGTTGTCAATCACATGTTTTTATGTAAATTCATGAAATCTTTCTTGAACATGTTGTCAATCGCGTGTTTTTAGGTAAATTCATGAAATCCTTTAATGAACATTTTGTCAATCACGGATTTTTATGTAAATTCATGAAAACCTTTCTGGAACATGTTGTCAATTGCGTGTTTTTACTTAAATTAATTAGTGCTTTACACCTTAAGGAGAAAAACGTAAAAATTATCTTTTGTTGCTATCATGTTCAAATTAGCCTAAACTGTCACAACAGACCCAGAGTGACATTTTTCATACAAAAATGTTACAAAATGCATTGTGGTGTCAGATTACATGGTCAAAACGCATGTTATGTAATATTTTGGAATATTGCTCCCAAACACTTGATATTCATGGACACCTGGTATTGCAACTCATTTTATATTTGTTTATGGCTTTATAATTATTAAGAATATGTTATTGAATGTGTTTTTGCAGTAGAAGGGCATATAATATTGAAAATATGGTTGATATTAAGAATTTAAAACAATTCATCATGCGGCAGTTTGTCGACTTTAAATATAGAATATGGTGATATCATGATTGGATTTTTTTCAATCTTACACATTTTTCCTGTTAAATTTTGATAGTTTCAGTTAGAATACATGTACAATGTACTTACAAAATAATATAAGGCTATAGACAGCAGTTTTAATTGAAAATTATGTAGTAAAAACCTGGTAATTTAAGTGATCCCACAAAAATTATTTTGACTGCTTAGCTAGCATTTTCTGATAGTTTTTCAAATTGTCAATTTGAATTTCATGTTTTCGAGTATTATTTGGCTGTAACAGTACATTTGAACATCCAGCTTACTTAAACAGTGAAAAAAATTATGTGGAAGCATATATTAACTGAGTTTTATGGGAAATTATAGCTGTGCACCATCAGAAATTCCAAGACTTGAATATCAAAAAATCACATTTTTGCAAATTTGATGGCATTATAAGAAATTTTAACTAAAGATCTATATACAAAAACTTATTTTATGTCTTAAACCACATCATTAATGGGGTAAAAGCATGAATTAACAACATTAAGAATGATATAAGGTCATTTTATGGGACGAAAAAGGGAGAGGGGGGAGGGGAGGGGGGGTTAAATGCAAACATTTCATAGTATTTAGCTATTAAATATACAACTGAGACATATATATGTGCTAAAATTGCTTATTATGTTAGAAATTGGCTTAATAACTGTAATATATAAGAGAATAGGTAAGCTTTGGTATATTACACAATCTGAACTAAACAGATGTAAATGGAGATATTTTCATTGAAAATCTTCAAGGGGATACCTTTGCATTTGAACACTTATACTTGCAAATATCAGACAGCCACATACCTTATGAGGTTTTTTTTGGGTTGATATTGTCTAAGGAATAGGAATTAGGCCAACAAATTGTGAAAGAAACAAGTTTTTATGCTCTTTAGGTGTCAAACCACTAATTCACCAATCAGAGCTTGGAACATATACGAAAGTAGTCCCTTTTCAAGAAAAAACTTCCTTTCACTGTGTAGTATCGTGAAAAATACTGAATGGAATGGACTAATTAAAATTGATAATTGAAGTTAAATATATAGGGATTATTTTGGGCCCAAATTGGCGGACTTAGTTGTATTTCAATACCTCTATGGAAGATTGGATGCATGACCTATAAATACGTTTCAGAAACTATATGGTCTTGGAAAGGTTAAACTTAAGATAAAATGACCAGGTAAGCTCGAAAAAACACAAATTTAGTAGAAAACCTTAAAGAAATTAATTAGTGGTCTTACAACGTATTAAAACTATATCAGTACTATCAACACAACAGGCGATCCCCGAATTATATTTTTACCTCCAACCATGAAAATTGGTATTCACGCATTTATATATCTACGACATTGTATCCCAAGTACCATGAATACTGATATTCACGAGTTTAAGTAAATTCACAGCATCTCTTTCTAAGCTGATACTAAATGCAAAAAATGATATAAAATATACAAAGGCCTTTAACATGGTGAATTGACATCATAGTTTATATTGGTTTTTGAATCTGTTTTTACGAGCTCCTACAAGTTCACATTTCATACTAATTCGTCCAAAGTTGAAGTGGTTACAGTTGATGTGTTGGTGACATTGACATGCACAGTCATCCACGGATTGTACGGGCACAACGCCGAGTATCCCAACATCTACACGCTGTACTAATGATCTTCTGTACAGCACTGGGATTTTCTGAAACAGAGACGTAGGATAATAATTAAACGAATAAATAAATATCCCACTGTCGGGCGAGTTCTCAAAGTCAGCAAACAAAATCGTAGAAATAAAATGAAAAAAACAAAACACTATACTGTCAGAACAGTTCCAAAATTCTAGAAATTAAAAGAAAAACAAGAAATATCCCTCCTTCAAAATATTCAAAAATCCACTATGCAAAACCGTAGACAGAGGAAAAATCGATACCCCTAACGGATACATGTTGGTGCTATCAATAGCCCTAACGGATACATGTTGGTGCTATCGATACCCTAACGGATACATGTTGGTGCTATCGATACCCCTAACGGATACATGTTGATGTTATCGATACCCCTAACGGATATATGTTGGTACTACCGATACCGCTAAGGGATACATGTTGGTGCTTTTCATCCGTTCTCTCATACACGCAGCGTTTCAGAATAAGAACGAAGAACATTTGGCATAAATGCATTGTAATTACAGTGAAACCTGCCTAAAACGAATTCTGAATAAAACGAAATCCCTTATAAGCCGAACAATAAATAAACCCCCAATGTAGAAAATCTTTGTTAATGTAACATGTGTAAACTGATTACCTGTCTATTCCGAACACATAAGTCGTTCCCAAGGAAGATCGGTTTAGACTCGTCTCACTTTATGACTAAAATTAGAGTCTCAACAATCATCTATTGGTACAGTTCTTGCTCTCGTAATGGTACCGGAGTTGCTGCACCACTACTGGCACCCCTCGTGTTACTGGTATATATACTCACCTTTATTGATATGTATGATAAACTCAGGTGCTCCGGCAGGGTAAACTGTTCCTACTCTACAAATGTATCCGTACTGTTACTGGTATATAGACTCACATTTATTGATGTGCATAATGAATTGACCTTTATCTTTAGCAGCGACGTACATTAATGTAACATGCAAAGGATTGATATCCTTCCACTGAACAAACACGGTAGCTTCATCATTTTCTACAATACCGATTCCTGCTTTTATATATCCGTCCCTCCAGCTGACCCAAAACTGTCTGTACTCCTCCGCATGCAAAATTTTTCTTAAATAAACAAAAGAAATTAAAAAAATGTTTGAACACAAGAGAAAAGAACAAACGATCTAGAGATCGAGCAACACGAACCCTACCAAAAACCAGGAGTAAGCACATGCGCTACCTACGGAAGGGTAAGTAGTTCCTACTCCGCTAGTCGCACCGTCGCGCTACATGCGAAGCATGCTGTAAGGCAGTTACCTGGAAAGATGTCATTAGATGTAGTCAGAATTGGATAACAGTGTTTTAAATAAATAGGAGAGAGTAAAAAAAAATAGGAGAGAGTAAAGTCTGTGTACGGGGGGATATTCATTGCACGAATGTGAAAGATTACCATTAAAAAGTGTAACATTCTTGACATCATAGCAAACCAACTCTACCGGAAGTATATTAATCATGTGGATTCTTTATTACAATGTATCAATTTCATTAAATATTTTCCTTCGACAACGCGCGATATCCATTTGTCATTTGTGCAGAAAAAATGAAACATAAACAATGACAACAAACAGCAAATTGAAAATTAAACATATATTACCACATTTCATCTATTTTACACATTCAGGTCGAATAAGCCTTCCGGATCATTTCCGTTGTAAATAGATCTAACATTTCATTTCTTCAAATGAGTACTTCCTTTATCAAATTATAAATCACGAAAGAAACATAAGTTGGAAACCACACGATAACAAACAAGATCGAACATGAAATTCTGTCATAAATTCATTTTGTACTCATTGCATCACAATACCGAACATCAAATCATTAGTGAAGTAGTCAAATGTGATGTGCAGTGGTGTGACATGATGTACCTGTAGTCTACAGTCTCATGTGTCAATATCAACACTACACACGTAACAAAAAACAGCTGAAAAAGATCAAAAGTTTGAAGTTTTATATGACAAAATTGTGTAATGAATCGTGATGATCTCTTCTAATTCTATCTTCTACAGGCATTCAGCAAAACCCTTTAGCTTAGGTGTGTAACTATATATATTAGGAAACCTACATTTGTATATATGTAACCTGTATAAGGTAACTTGGTGGAAATTACCTGTAGGGTAGCTGCACCCTAAGCACATCTATCTGTATTTTCAAATGTATTTTACACATGATTATGAATAAACACAAATTGTTAATCTATTTATCCTGATATTTTATTATTAAAGGGGCTATCAGGTACAAATTTATCCTTGTGCTTTTACCTCTATTTCCGTAAAAAAATTAAATTATTTTTTTATAATTCTATTCTTACTAGAATTTTTCAATAACTCGTAATCTGATTGGATATCGTGACTTATTCTACGTCATTCGAAAGGAATTTATAAATCAATATTCCCGTTTACTGTACTACTGTTTTTGTAGCGTTACGGCGTAGAAATATGAAAAAATAATCCACCAAGAATTATTAGTATTTAACGTCGAAAACAACACGATGTCCAAGAATAAGAATTATAAGGATTAAACACTGTGTTTTTAGGAAATTATGTATGCATAAACTCCGGTAGTTCACACACAAACTTTACATAAATTCCTTCGGACTTGATTCAGTTTGTGAGTGAGTTGCCGGAGTTTAAACATAGATAATTTCCTAAAAAACAGTGTGTAATCCTATACTAATTTAAAATAAACATGTCATGGTTTTAAGAAAATTAAACTAGAGATCAGATTTAGTGTCAACAAGGACCAGAGGTAAATTTAACTTTTGTTGATGTCAAATAATGAAATAACACTGCAGTCAGATCCCGATTTCGACCTTTTTGAATGCAAAGGCTAATGAAATTCTGGGGCCTCTCAGGCGAAGCCACCCTCTACATGTAACTCGCCGGTACCAGGGTATTCTTGACTTGAATATGTTTTACTCCTAATTGACATAGCTTGAGGGGTACCATGATGCAGCTTATACGATAATTCGACCCTGACTGCAGTATATGTAGAATCCTGAGGATTTATTGCTAACATTTTCTTTGTATCACAAATGTTGATTGGTTGATCATATAATGTGATGATACATGTAGCTGTCAGGGGATGTACGAATGTAATCACGAGGGAGATTTCCTGATACATGTAGCTGTCAGGGGAGGTAAGAATGTAATCACGAGGGAAATTTCCTGATACATGTAGCTGTCAGGGGAGGTAAGAATGTAATCACGAGAGATATTTCCTGATACATGTAGCTGTCAGGGGAGGTAAGAATGTAATCACGAGGGAGATTTCCTGATGCATGTATGTGTCAGGGGAGGTAAGAATGTAATCACGAGGGAGATTTCCTGATACATGTAGCTGTCAGGGGAGGTAACGTAAAGTAAAGTAAAGCAAAGCAAAGCAACGAAAAGCACAGGACAGGACAGGACAAGAAAGCACAGCACAGCACAGCACAGCAAAGCACAGCACAGCACAGCACAGCACAATACAGCACAGCACAGTACAGCACAATACAGCACAGCACAGCACAGTAAAGCAAAGTAAAGTAAAGTAAGCAGTATTTCATCTAAATGTCTGATGAAAACGTGATTACAAAAACAACAACCGTTTGTAGAAGCTAACATGTACCTACTACTCTTTATCACAATCTAGAAAGGGAGGGTCTATTATATGACGTAGTGCTGCATTCTCATCGTTGGTCAATATTTCAGTATTAAAGCATGACTTCTTTCGTTTGGACGGCAACATTATCAGTGTTGTATGCAAATTGTACCATGGAGGCTGTGTGAATTCGCAATCCGGTCTGAGGGAAAATTGTGGAAATACATGTAGTTTAAATAGCGCCTTATGAACAAGAGACATTTGACACGTGATGTTTGATTGACTGTGGTATAACATAAGTAATAATTTAAGGGCCCGTGTGGCTCAATGAGTTAGGTAGTTGGATTACCTTACAACTTATGCAAGCCTATCACCAATACCGATACGGTGTGGGCTCACACCCGGCTTTGTAAATTACAGAAAAGAGGGCACTCGACTCGCAACCGCAAGTGATAAAGTTGATCAGTTGCTTGCCCATGGTCGGTGGTTTTCTCCGGGTACTCCGGCTCCTTCCACCACTAAAACTGGTCGCCATGATATAACTGAAATATTACTGAAAGTGGCGTTAAGCACAATAAATCAATCATCAATAATAATTTCATTAAACGTCCACAGAGAAGTATGTCGGATAACGAGAAAAAAAAACGTAAACAAACATAATATATGAAAACCAAAAATCTACCACATTGTGGAGATAGTTCTAAAGATACGAGAATCGAAACCCATAACATACACAGACACGACCTCTCTATATCAATTGCTTGGCACAAGCACGTATATACAACTGGCTTACCAGCTTGTTGACCTTTTTCCTGTGGCCACTGCATCGTCTGTGCTTGGATTTACGGCTCTTGATGAACTAATTGCTATCATCAAGTTTTTCTTCTGTTGGGTTGATATCATAACAGGTCAATTACATTTTCACATTTTAACTTCAATGAGTAGTGAGTTAATTTAATGTCGTCTTCATTAAAATATTTTAAACATATTGAAGTACAGAGTTAAGAGTGGTTTTCTATACTCTATCCGTGTCTTGTTATGTCGTCTACATTGCTTTATCTTTATACAATAAATGTACTTGTACTGTTATTATGTTATGTATCCAGATCACCACTTTACTGTACTATTCATTCAGATGTATGCACTCTGTGTCTGTCATGTTATTATTTCTACGTTGTTTTTTCTTTATTCTTGTACTGTTGTTATGTTATGTATCCAGATCACCACTTTACTGTACTATTCATTCAGATGTATGCACTCTGTGTCTGTCATGTTATTACTTCTACGTTGTTTTTTCTTTATACTTGTACTGTTGTTATGTTGTGTATCTAGATCATCACTTTAATGTAATATCCCTTCAGACTTGTGTACTCTATGTGTGTCGTGTACTGTTGCTATGTTGTGCATACATATGATCACTTTACAGGAGTAAACAAATCCGCTGGTCCGAGGTCCGGGATCGGCGATTTGTGGGTTTGGGCCTAACATTTTCTAATCCTGTAAAGTTGAAACTGTCCAATTACGGACTTGAATTAAATGGGTGGTTAAAAGTCCGTGTGAAAGATGTTACTGCATAATTTTCATTGACATTTCACAGTGGAGCTGTACACCATTGTTGAAGTTGACAGATTATATGATGTTAGCAGCTCGAGATATCACAGTGTTTATGTTGTTTAACAGTGCAACTGGACACCGTTGTTGATGTTGACTGAAGACAGAATGTTTACTGCACATTATATGACAGTGTTTCTGTTGTTAACCAGTGGCACCTGACAACATTGCTAATATTAACCGGAGATATAATGTTACCAGCACGATATATCAAAGAGTTTATGTTGTTAAACAGCGGAACTGGACACCGTTGTTGATGTTGATCTGAGATAGAATGTTAGCAGCACGATATATCACAGTGTTTCTGTTGTGAAGTGTTAGTATGACAATATGATGTGTTATTATGACAATGTGAAGTGTTATTATGACAGGCAACAGTTTATTTCAACACATTTATTATGACAAAAAATTACCCAATTGCAGGATAACTAAATATAACTACGGTCACAGTAGATATCTAAATATAGGTACGGTCACAGTAGACATGTAAATATTCAGTTTACGGTCTATGATTATGCATCATCACTTGGATCTTATTGAACGCGTCATGCGCACTAAATTAGATATCTACAATTTTACCTCAGCGATTGTTTCAATCCAATCGTGATTACCACACTTCTTAAGACTTTATCGAGATGACAAATAAAATCCCCCACTTTTAGATGTGTCTTAAATCCTTATCACTTAAGGTATTGATAGTCTAGTCAGAATTTAACCCTTAGATCCTTTTAGATATGTGTAATATAATGGATAGAAAAAAAAACTAGTTTTAGGTCAATCAGTACATTATATTTGGTATCAAATTTTAAATCATTCATACAGAAGTTGCCAAAAAGTGCATTAAATATGGATGACTATATAGACATAAAATATATATGGACACCTGTATAGATAGTAACCTCAACTTCATGTCAAATTCATATGGATGAATAGATTATGCAACTTAAAAACTAAAATGAAATTAAAAACTATCAACATTATCAAACATGCAAATTTGTATAATTTTAAGATGCAATCTGCAGTTGTATTCTGAAAATACTGAGGAATATGGAATGTCAGTTTTTTATGATTCAAGATGTTGATAACATTGCCGGCATCGATTCCTCAATTGGCAAAACTAAAATGAACGAACTGTCTGTTTTCTTGCGATTATAATTTCATCAGAACTGAATAAGAAATTCGAAATTTAGTCACATCAAAAATAATACTAATTACCAATGGATAATTATTGAGTAAAGTCCATCAGATTTGATAATGTTGATAATTTTTAATTTCATTTAAGTTTTTAAGTTGTAGTATATTCATCTATATGAATGTGACATGAAGATCAGGTTACTATCTATACAGGTGCCTATATATTTTATGTCTATATAGTCATCAATATTTAATGCGCTTGTTGGCAACTTTCCAATCTACTGTCATATCAATATTTTATGATACAAAGGTATCGAGAATACGTTTTCTGAATTATATTACAGTCAAGAAAGCATTTATTTTCCAACGATTACAAAATAAGATATGAAATATTTATGATCCTATCGATTTAAATTGTATACATCTATCGTTGAGTTTGTTTTTGCAAGTTGTTCTGCAATATTGATCGCATTGTATTCTGTTTAAACATTAAATACTATATTTTTTTCTTATGGACTTATTTTAGTATATTGTCAGACAATAGTTGTACAACATGCTAAAACATGTGAAATGTCAATGAAATACCCTCTGTACTCATTGACATCAAACTAGTTGTTTTTTTCTCTATTCATTAGATTGCAAATATCTAAAAGGACCTAATGGCTTTCATGTTAAATTCTGACTAGACTATCAACACCTTAAGTGATAAGGATTTAAGACACATCTCAAAGTGGGGGATTTTATTTGTCATCACGATGAATTCTTAATAAGTATCATACCTTCCCTTTTCCAAGAAGTGTGGTAAGAAGGATTGGATTGAAACAATCGCTGAAGTAGAATTGTAGATATCTAATTTAGTGGGAATGACGCGTTCAATAAGATCCAAGTAATGATGCACAACCATAGACCGTAAACTGAATATTTACCTGTCTACTGTGACCGTAGCTATATTTAGATATCAACTGTGACCGTAGTTATATTTAGTTATCCTGCAATTGGGTCATTTTTTGCCATACTAAATGGGTTGAAATATACTGTTGATTGTTATAATAACACTTCACATTGTCATAAAGGGATATTAAAACTCATTTTGGTATTTTTTTTATATCATGAAAACTTGCAAATGGTTCAGTAAATGATATTTATGGTAAATTATCCCAGTTTTTATCAATAAATCTTTGTAAAAGTGACATAATTCGTTGATAATTCTGTCATGTCATGCGGTTTTCTTTGGGTTTTTCGAATAATTGAATTTTTTGCTTCCTAGTCAAAATTCATTTCGACCCTTTTAGGTCATATTTCAACGATATTAGAGATTATATGGGCGTGAAAAGTATTTTTGGATTGTTTTTACAATTAAATTGAAAAGAAACAACCTTCGTCACGAGTTGAAAAAATGTATTTTAAAACGAGATTTAATATCCCTTAATAACACATCACATTGTCATAATAACACTTCACAACAGAAACAATGTGACATATTGTGTTGCTAACATTCTATCTCAGGTCAACAAGAACAGCGGTGTCCAGTTCCGCTGTTTAGCAACATAAACACTTTGATATATTGTGCTGCTAACATTCTATCTCCAGTCAATGTCAGCAATGTTGTCAAGTTCCACTGTTCAACAACAGAAACACTGTGATATAAAGTGCTGCTAACATTCTATCTTCAGTCAACATCAACAACGGTGTCCAGTTCCACTGTTAAACTTCATGCTAACTGTGATATATCATGCTGCAAGCATCCTCCCTTCAGCCAATATCAACAACGGTGTCTAGTTGCACTGTTATACAACAGAAACACTGTGATATATCGTGCTGCTAACATTCTATCTTCAGTCAACATCAACGGTGCACAGTTTCGCTGTTCAACAACATAAACACTAAGATATATGGTGCTGCTAACTTCTTTGCTTTAGTCAACATCAACAACGGTGTCCGGTGTCACTCTTAAACAACAGAAACACTGTGCTATATCGTGCTGCTAACATCCTTCCTTCAACCAATATCAACAACGGTGTCCAGTTTTACTGTTAAACATCAGAAACACTGATATATTGTGCTGCTAACATTCTATCTTCGCTCTATATGAACAGCAGTGTCCAGTTCCACTGTAAAACAACAGAAACACTGTGATATATCATGCTGCTAACATTATTCCTTCAGCCAATATCAACAACGGTGTCCAGATTCACTGTTAAACAACATAAACACTGTGATATTTCGTGCTGCTAACATTATTCCTTCAGCTAATGTCAACAACTGTGTCCAGTTTCACTGTTAAACAACATAAATTATGTGATATATTGTACTGCTAACATCCTATCTTCAGTCAATGTCAACAACGGTATCCAGTTCCACTGTTAAACATCAGAACCATTTTGAGATAGCATGTTGTAAGGCTGTTTACCTCATCACCGTTTTAAGGTACTATAATAATTGTACTCTATAACGTTAATTGATTGATTGATTGATTGATTGATTGATTGATTGATTGATTGATTGATTGATTGATTGATTGATTGATTGATTGATTGATTGATTGATTGATTGATTGATTGATTGATTGATTGATTGATTGATTGATTGATTGATTGATTGATTGATTGATTGATTGATTAACATATAATTGTATATATAGATATTCAGGATGAGAAGAATATCATCAATATACTTATGCAATCAGTTGCTATCACAACAAAAGTTGTGAGTTCGGACGCCGTTCATGGCGAGGTGTACTCGATACAACATTATGTCATAAAGTTTGTCCGTGACTTCCGACAAGTCGGTGGTTTTCCCAGGATACTCCAGTTTCCTAAACCAATAAAACCTACCGTCCAGAAATAAATGAAATATTGTTGAAAGTGGCGTTAAGCAGCATAAACCAAAATCAATATATAAAAAATATACA
>MJUT01000866.1:90648-107558 GCA_002080005.1 Gigantidas platifrons
GGCGGTTCATGTTTTGGTTGTTATAGTGTATCCGATTACTGTTTAAGATTTTACAGAGGGGAAGTTCATGTTGTTGTTGTTGTATTGTATAATATTGCTGTTTAAGATTTGAGAGAGGAATGGCGTATGTGGTTGTTGTTGGTATCGAGTATATCATAGCTGTTTCAGCTTTGACAGAGGGGAGGTTCATGTTTTGGTAGTTAAATTCTATACCATTACTGTTTAAGGTTTGACAGAGGAATGGTTCATATTGCTGTGATGGTTATATTGTTTACCAATAGCCTTTAAGGTTTTACAGAGAAGGGTTCATGTTGTTTTTGTTATATTGTCTACCATTGCTGATTAAGGTTTGACAGAGGAGTGATTCATATTGTTGTGGTGGTTAT
Organism: Gigantidas platifrons; assembly: GCA_002080005.1. Classification (NCBI taxonomy): domain Eukaryota; kingdom Metazoa; phylum Mollusca; class Bivalvia; order Mytilida; family Modiolidae; genus Gigantidas; species Gigantidas platifrons. Next base: position 91,035 of record MJUT01000866.1, read on the forward strand.
GTTGTATACCATTGCTGTTTAATGTTTGACAGAGGAGTGGTTCATGTTGTTGTTATTATATTGTCTACCATTACTGTTTAAGGTTTTACAGAGGGGAGGTTCATATTGTTGTTATATTGTATACCATTACTGTTTAAGTTTTGATGGAGGAGAGGTTCATGTTGTGGTTGTTATATTGTACACCATAACTGTTTAAGGTTTTACAGAGGAGTGGTTCATGTTGTTGTTGCCATATTTTCTACCATTACTGTTTAAGGTTTGACAGAAGGGAGGTTCATATTTTGGTTGTTATATTGTCTACCATTACTGTTTGATGTTTGACAGAGGAATGGTTTGTGTTGTTGTGGTGGTTATATTGTATACCATTACTGTTTAATGTTTGATAGAGAAGTGTTTCATGTTGTGGTTGTTATATTGTATACCATTACTGTTTTAGGTTTGACAGAGGAGAGATTCATGCTTTGGTTGTTATATTGTATACCATTGCTGAATAAGGTTTGACAGAGGAGTGATTCATATTGTTGTGGTGGTTATATTGTATACCATTTTTGTTTAAGGTTTGATAGAGAAGTGGTTCATGTTTTTGTTGCGATATTGTCTACCATTACTGTTTTATTTTTGACAGAGGAGTGGTTCATGTTGTGGTTGTTATATTGCAAACCATAACTGTTTAAGCTTTGACAGAGGGGCGGTTCATGTTTTGGTGGTTATATTGTATACCATTGCTGTTTAATGTTTGACAGAGGAGTGGTTCATGTTGTTGTTATTATATTGTCTACCATTACTGTTTAAGGTTTTACAGAGGAGTGGTTCATGTTTTGGTTGTTATATTGTATACCATTACTGCTAAAGGTTGGTTTGACAGAGGGGAGGTTCATGTTTTGGTTGTTATATTGTATACCATTTTTGTTTAAGGTTTTACAGAGGAGTGGTTCATGTTGTTTTTGTTATATTGTCTACAATTACTGTTTAAGGTTTTACAGAGGGGAGGTTCATATTGTTGTTATATTGTACACCATTACTGTTTAAGGTTTTACAGAGAAGTGGTTCATGTTGTTGTTATATTATATACCATTACTGTTTACGGTTTGACAGAAAGGAGGTTCATGTTGTTTTTGTAATATTATATGTCATTACTGCTTAAGGTTTGACAGGGGAGTTTCATGTTGTGGTTGTTACATTGTATACCATTACTGTTTAAGGTTTGACAGAGGAGTGATTCATGTTGTTGTTGTTGTTGTTGTTGTATTGTGTAACATTACTGTTTAAGGTTTGACAGAGAACTGGTTTGTATTGTAGTGGTGGTTATATTGTATACCATTACCGTTTAAGGTTTGTCAGAGGAGAGGTTCATGTTGTGGTTGTTATATTGTCTACCATTACTTTTTAAGATTTTAGAGAGGAGTGGCTCATGTTGTGGTTGTTATATTGTCTACCATTACTGTTTAAGGTTTGACTGAGTGGAGATTCATCTTGTTGTTGTTATATTGTATACCATTACTGTTTAATGTTTTACAGAGGGGAGGTTAATGTTGTTGTTGTTGTATTGCATACAATTACTGTTTAAGGTTTTACATAGGGGAGGTTCATGTTTTGGTTGTTATATTGTATACCATTATTGTTTAAGGTTTGATAGAGAAGTGGTTCATGTTGTTGTTGCCATATTGTCTACCATTACTGTTTTAGTTTTGACAGAGGAGTGGTTCATGTTGTGGTTGTTATATTGCAAACCATAACTGTTTAAGCTTTGACAGAGGGGCAGTTTATGTTTTGGTTGTTATAGTGTATCCGATTACTGTTTAAGATTTTACAGAGGAGAAGTTCATGTTGTTGTTGTTGTATTGTATAATATTGCTGTTTAAGATTTGAGAGAGGAATGGCGTATGTGGTTGTTGTTGGTATAGATTATATCATAACTGTTTAAGGTTTGACAGAGGGGAGGCTCAAGTTTTGGTGGTTAAATTGTATACCATTACTGTTTAAGGTTTGACAGAGGAATGGTTCATATTGCTGTGATGGTTATATTGTTTACCAATAGCCTTTAAGGTTTGACAGAGGGGTGGTTGATGCTGTGGTTGTTATATTGTATACCATTGCTGATTAAGGTTTGACAGAGGAGTGATTCATATTGTTGTGGTGGTTATATTGTATACCATTGCTGTTTAATGTTTGACAGAGGAGTGGTTCATGTTGTTGTTGTTATATTGTCTACCATTACTGTTTAAGGTTTTACAGAGGAGTGGTTCATGTTTTGGTTGTTATATTGTATACCATTACTGCTAAAGGTTTGACAGAGCTCGCGGGAGGTTCATGTTTTGGTTGTTATATTGTATACCATTTCTGTTTAAGATTTTACAGAGAAGATGGTTCATGTTGTTTTTGTTATATTGTCTACAATTACCGTTTAAGGTTTTATAGAGCGGAGTTTCATATTGTTGTTATATTATATACCATTACTGTTTAAGGTTTGATGGAGGAGAGGTTCATGTTGTGGTTGTTATATTGTACACCATTACTGTTTAAGGTTTAACAGAGAAGTGGTTCATGTTGTTGTTATATTATATACCATTACTGTTTAAGGTTTGACAGAAAGGAGGTTCATGTTGTTTTTGTTATATTATATGTCATTACTGCTTAAGGTTTAACAGATGGGAGTTTCATGTTGTGGTTGTTACATTGTATACCATTACTGTTTAAGGTTTGACAGAGGAGTATTTCATGTTGTTGTTGCTATATTGTCTACCATTACTGTTTAAGATTTTACAGAGGGGAGGTTCATGTTGTTGTTGTTGTATTGTGTAACATTACTGTTTAAGGTTTGCCAGAGGACTGGTTTGTATTGTAGTGTTGGTTATATTGTATACCACTACTGTGTAAGGTTTGTCAGAGGAGTGGTTCATGTTGTTGTTATATTATATACCATTACTGTTTAAGATTTGTCAGAGGAGAGGTTCATGTTGTGGTTGTTATACTGTCTTCCATTACTTTTTTTTAGATTTTACAGAGGAGTGGCTCATGTGTTGGTTGTCATATTGTATACCATTACTGCTTAAGGTTTTACTGAGGGGAGATTCATCTTTTGGTTGTTATATTTTATACCATTACTGTTTAAGGTTTGTCAGAGGGGAGCTTCATGTTGTGGTTGTTAAATTGTAGACCATTACTGTTTAAGGTTTGACAGAGGAGTGGTTCATGTTGTTGTTGTTTTGTATTATTTAACATTACTGTTTAAGGTTTGACAGGGGAATGGGTCATGTTATTGTGAATATATTTTCTACCATTACTGTTTAAGGTATGACAGAGGGGAGGTTCATGTTTTGGTTGTTATATTGTATACCATTACTGTTTAAGGTTTGACAGAGGAATGATTCATGTTATTGTTGTGGTTATATAGTATACCGTAACTGTTTAAGGTTTGACAGAGGAGTGGTTCATGCTTTGGATGTTATATGGTCTACCATTACTGTTTAAGGTTTTACAGAGGGGAGGTTCATTTTCTCGTTATATTGTATATCATTACTGTTTAATGTTGTACAGAGTGGAGGTTTATGTTTTGGTGGTTATATTGTCTACCATTACTGTTTAAGGTTTTACAGAGGGGTGGTTCATGTTGTTGTTGCTATATTGTATACCACTACTGTTTAAGGGTTTTACAGAGGGGAGATTCATGTTGCTGTTGTTGTATTGTATAACATTACTGTTTAAGGTTTAACAGAGGAATGGTTCATGTTTTTGTGGTTGTTATATTGTATACCATAACTGTTTCAGGTTTGACCGAGTGGATGTTCATGTTTTGGTTGTTATATTGTATACCATTACTGTTTAAGGTTTTACAGAGGGGAGGTTCATATTGTTGTTGTTATATTGTATTCCATTACTGTTTAAGGTTTGATAGAGGAGAGGTTCATGTTGTGGTTTTTATATTATCTATCATTAGTGTTTTAGATTTTACAGAGAAGTGATTCAAGTTGTTGTTGTTATATTGTATTTCATTACTGTTTAAGGGGTGATCATGTTGTGGTTTTTAAGTTGTATTTCATTACTGTTTTAGGGTTGACAGAGAGAAGGTTCATGTTGTTTTTGCTATATTTTATATTATTACTGCTTAAGGTTTGACAGAGGGGAGATTCATGTTGTGGTTGTTATATTGTAGACCATTACTGTTTAAGGTTTGATAGAGGAGTGATTCCTATTGTTGTGGTGGCTATATTTTATACCATTACTGTTTAAGGTTTGATAGGGAAGTGTTTCATGTTGTGGTTGTTATATTGTATACCATTACTGTTTAATGTTTGACAGAGGAGTAGTTCATATTGTTGTGGTTGTTATATTGTATACCATTACTGTTTAAAGTTTTACAGAGGAGTGGTTCATGTTTTGGTTCTTATATTGTATACCATTACTGTTTAAGGTTTGACAGAGGAGTGGTTCATGTTGTGGTGGTTATATTGTATACCATTACAGTTTAAGGGTTGACAGAGGAGTGGTTCATGCTTTGGTTCTTATATTATCTACCATTACTGTTTAAGGTTTGACAGAGGGGAGGTTTATGTTGTTGTTGCTGTATTGCATACCATTACTGTTTAAGGTTTTACATAGGAGAGGTTCATGTTTAGGTTGTTATATTGTATACCATTATTGTTTTAGGTTTCATAGAGAAGTGGTTCATGTTGTTGTTGCCATATTGTCTACCATTACTGTTTTAGTTTTGACAGAGGAGTGGTTCATGTTGTGGTTGTTATATTGTATACCATTACTGTTTAATGTTTTACAGAGGGGAGGTTCATGTTGTTGTTGTTGTATTGCATACCATTACTCTTTAAGGTTTTACATAGGAGAGGTTCATGTTTTGGTTGTTATAGTGTATCCGATTACTGTTTAAAATTTTACAGAGGGGAAGTTCATGTTGTTGTTGTTATATTGTATTCCATTACTGTTTAAGGTTTGATAGAGGAGAGGTTCATGTTGTGGTTTTTATATTATCTATCATTAGTGTTTTAGATTTTACAGAGAAGTGATTCAAGTTGTTGTTGTTATATTGTATTTCATTACTGTTTAAGGGGTGATCATGTTGTGGTTTTTATGTTGTATTTCATTACTGTTTTAGGGTTGACAGAGAGAAGGTTCATGTTGTTTTTGCTATATTTTATATTATTACTGCTTAAGGTTTGACAGAGGGGAGATTCATGCTTTGGTGGATATATTGTCTACCATTACTGTTTAATGTTTGACAGAGGAGTGGTTCATGTTGTGGTTGTTATATTGTATACCATTACTGTTTAATGTTTTACAGAGGGGAGGTTCATGTTGTTGTTGTTGTATTGCATACCATTACTGTTTAAGGTTTTACATAGGAGAGGTTCATGTTTTGGTTGTTATAGTGTATCCGATTACTGTTTAAAATTTTACAGAGGGGAAGTTCATGTTGTTGTTGTTGTATTGTATAATATTGCTGTTTAAGATTTGAGAGAGGAATGGCGTATGTGGTTGTTGTTGGTATAGAGTATATCATAACTGTTTAAGGTTTGACAGAGAGGAGGCTCATGTTTTGGTGGTTAAATTGTATACCATAACTGTTTAAGGTTTGACAGAGGAATGGTTCATATTGCTGTGATGGTTATATTGTTTACCAATAGCCTTTAAGGTTTGACATAGGAGTGATTCATATTGTTGTGGTGGTTATATTGTATACCATTGCTGTTTAATGTTTGACAGAGGAGTGGTTCATGTTGTTGTTGTTATATTGTCTACCATTACTGTTTAAGGTTTTACAGAGGAGTGGTTCATGTTTTGGTTGTTATATTGTATGCCATTACTGCTAAACGTTTGACAGAGCTCCCGGGAGGTTCATGTTTTGGTTGTTATATTGTATACCATTTCTGGTTAAGGTTTTACAGGGGAGTGATTCATGTTGTTTTTGTTATATTGTCTACCATTACTGTTTAATGGTTTTACAGAGCGGAGGTTCATATTGTTGTTATATTGTATACCATTACTGTTTAAGGTTTGATGGAGGAGAGGTTCATGTTGTGGTTGTTATATTGTACACCATTACTGTTCAAGGTTTTACAGAGAAGTGGTTCATGTTGTTGTTATATTATATACCATTACTGTTTAAGGTTTGACAGAGAGGAGGTTCATGTTGTTTTTGTTATATTATATGTCATTACTGCTTAAGGTTTGACAGAGGGGAGTTTCATGTTGTCGTTGTTACATTGTATTCCATTACTGTTTAATGTTTGACAGGAGTGGTTTATATTGTTGTGGTTGTTATATTGTATACCATTACTGTTTAATGTTTGACAGAGGAGTGGTTCATATTGTTGTGGTTGTTATATTGTATACCATTACTGTTTAAAGTTTTACAGAGGAGTGGTTCATGTTTTGGTTCTTATATTGTATACCATTACTGTTTAAGGTTTGACAGAGGAGTGGTTCATGTTGTGGTGGTTATGTTGTATACCATTACAGTATAAGGGTTGACAGAGGAGTGGTTCATGCTTTGGTTGTTATATTATCTACCATTACTGTTTAAGGTTTGACAGAGGGGATGTTCATCTTGTTGTTGTTATATTGTATACCATTACTGTTTAATGTTTTACAGAGGTGAGGTTCATGTTGTTGTTGTTGTATTGCATACCATTACTGTTTAAGGTTTTACATAGGGGAAGTTCATGTTTTGGTTGTTATATTGTATACCATTATTGTTTAAGGTTTGATAGAGAAGTGGTTCATGTTGTTTTTGCCATATTGTCTACCATTACTGTTTTAGTTTTGACAGAGGAGTGGTTCATGTTGTGGTTGTTATATTGCAAACCATAACTGTTTAAGCTTTGACAGAGGGGCAGTTTATGTTTTGGTTGTTTTAGTGTATCCGATTACTGTTTAAGATTTTACAGAGGGGGGGTTCATGTTGTGGTTGTTATATTGTATACCATTGCTGATTAAGGTTTGACATAGGAGTGATTCATATTGTTGTGGTGGTTATATTGTATACCATTACTGTTTAATGTTTGACAAAGGAGTGGTTCATGTTGTTGTTGTTATATTGTCTACCATTACTGTTTAAGGTTTTACAGAGGAGTGGTTCATGTTTTGGTTGTTATATTGTATGCCATTACTGCTAAAGGTTTGATGGAGGAGAGGTTCATGTTGTTTTTGTTATATTGTCTACAATTACTGTTTAAGGTTTTACAGAGCGGAGGTTCATATTGTTGTTATATTGTATACCATTATTGTTTAAGGTTTGATGGAGGAGAGGTTCATGTTGTGGTTGTTATATTGTATACCATTACTGTTTAAGGTTTTACAGAGAAGTGGTTCATGTTGTTGTTATATTATATACCATTACTGTTTAAGGTTTGACAGAGAGGAGGTTCATGTTGTTTTTGTTATATTATATGTCATTACTGCTTAAGGTTTAGCAGATGGGAGTTTCATGTTGTGGTTGTTACATTGTATACCATTACTCTTTTAGGTTTGACAGAGGAGTGATTCATGTTGTTGTTGCTATATTGTCTACCATTACTGTTTAAGGTTTTACAGATGGGAGGTTTATGTTGTTGTTGTATTGCGTAACATTACTGTTTAAGGTTTGACAGAGGACTGGTTTGTATTGTAGTGGTGGTTATATTGTATACCATTACTGTGTAATGTTTGTCAGAGGAGTGGTTCATGTTGTTGTTTTTATATTATCTATCATTAGTGTTTTAGATTTTACAGAGAAGTGATTCAAGTTGTTGTTGTTATATTGTATACCATTACTGTTTAAAGGATGATCATGTTGTGGTTTTTATGTTGTATTTCATTACTGTTTTAGGGTTGACAGAGAGAAGGTTCATGTTGTTTTTGCTATATTATATATTATTACTGCTTAAGGTTTGACAGAGTGGATATTCATGCTTTGGTGGTTATATCGTCTACCATTACTGTTTAATGTTTGACAGAGGGGAGGTTCATGTTGTTGTGGTTATATTGTATATCATTACTGTTTATGGTTTTACAGAGGAGTGGTTCATGTTTTGGTTGTTATATGGTGTACCATTACTGTGTAAGGTGTTACAGAGGAGTGCCTCATGTTTTGGTTGTTATATTGTATACCATTACTGTTTAAGGTTTTACAGAGGAATGATTTGTGTTGTTGTGGTGGTTGTATAGTATACCATTACTGTTTAAGGTTTGACAGATGGGAGGTTCATGTGTTGGTAGTTATATTGTATACCATTACTGTTTAAGGTTTGACAGAGGAATGACTTATGTTGTTGTAGTGCTTATATAGTATACCATAACTGTTTAAAGTGTGACAGAGGGAGGTTCATGTTTTGGTTGTAATATTGTATACCATTGCTGCTTAAGGTTTGACAGAGGAGTGGTTCATGTTGTTGTTATGTTGTATACCATTACCGTTTTAAAAAAAAACATAAAAAAACATTACCGTTTTAGGATTGACAGAAGGGGGTTCATGTTTTGGTTGTTATTTAGTCTACCAATACTGTTTAATGTTTGACAGAAGGGAGATTCATGTTTTAGTTGTGATATTGTACACCATTACTGTTTAAGGTTTGACAGAGGGTGTTCATGTTTTGGTTGTTATTTTGTCTACCATAACTGTTTAATGTTTGACAGAGGGGAGATTCATGTTGTGGTTATTATATTGTAGACCATTACTGTTTAAGGTTTGATAGAGGAGTGATTCCTATTGTTGTGGTGGCTATATTTTATACCATTACTGTTTAAGGTTTGATAGAGAAGTGTTTCATGTTGTGGTTGTTATATTGTGTACCATTACTGTTTAAAGTTTTACAGATGAGTGGTTCATGTTTTGATTCTTCTATTGTATACCATTACTGTTTAAGGTTAGACAGAGGAGTGGTTCATGTTGTGGTAGGTATATTGTATACCATTACAGTTTAAGGGTTGACAGAGGAGTGGTTCATGCTTTGGTTGTTATATTATCTACCATTACTGTTTAAGGTTTGACAGAGGGGATGTTCATGTTTTGGTGGTTATATTGTCTACCATTACTATTTAAGGTTTTACAGAGGGGAGGTTCATCTTCTTGTTGTTATATTGTATACCATTACTGTTTAATGTTTTACAGAGGGGAGGTTCAAGTTGTTGTTGCTATATTGTATACTACTACTGTTTAGGGTTTTACAGAGGGGAGATTCATGTCTTGGTGGTTAAATTGTCTACCATTACTGATTAACGTTTGACAGAGAAATGGTTCATGTTATTGTGGTGGTTATATAGTATACCGTAACTGTTTAAGGTTTTACAGAGGAATTGTTTGTATTTTAGTGGTGGTTATATTGTATATTAATATATTGTTATACTCTTTAAGGTTTTACAGAGCAGTGGTTCATGTTTTGGTTGTTATATTGTCTACCAATACTTTTTCAGGTTTGACAGAGGAGAGTTTCATGTTTTGGTGGTTATATTGTCTACCATTACTGTTGAAGGTTTTACAGAGGGGAGGTTGATGCTGTTGTTGTTGTATTGTGTCACATTACTGTTTAAGGTTTGACAGAGGACTGGTTCATCTTTTTGTGGTTGTTATATTGTCTACCATTACTGTTTAAGGTTTTACAGAGGAATGATTTGTACTTTAATGGTGGTTATATTGTCTACCATTAATGCTTAAGGTTTGACAGAGGAGTGGTTCATGTTGTTGTTGTTATATTGTATACCCTTACTGTTTAAGGTTTGACAGAGGAATGGTTCATGTTGTAGTTGTTACATTGTCTACAATTACTGTTTAAGGTTTGACAGAGCAGTGGTTCGTGTTGTTGTTGTTATATTGCATACCATTACTGTTTAAGGATTTACAGAGGAGTGGTTCATGTTGTGATTGTTATATTGTCTACCATTACTCTTTAAGGTTTTAGAGAGGAGTGGTTCATGTTTTGGTTGTTATATTGTATATCATTACTCTTTAAGGTTTGATAGAGGAGTTCTTCATGTTGTTGTTGTTATATTGTATATCCTTACTGTTTAAGATTTTGACAGGGAAGTGGTTCATGTTGTGGCTGTTATATTGTCTGCCATTACTGTTTAACGCTTGACTGGTGAGAGGTTCGCATTGTTCGGGTTGGTTTTACTGTTTTACTTTTGGTAGATTAGAGGATTGTTTAAGTCTATAAGATATCATCTATATTATTTTCTTGAATAATTAAAAAATGTTATCTTATAATTGTAGAAATCTGCTGCCAGTAGAGCTGACATGGGTAAGTTGTTATCTATTAATAGATACTTCCTTGTTGGAGGTAAAATAAAAAAAGACAAATGACTACAGTAAGAAATGGTTAATATTTAAATGCCAAGGTCCAAAATTGTCACTACTATAATGTATATTTTAACATGCAAACCTATAGGATAATGAATGAGAAGTTGCTTTAGCTCACCAAAAGGTGAGATATTACCGTCACTTGGCGTCCGTCCTCGTTGTGTGCCGTTGTTTTCTTCTCGGAGTCCATTTTGCCACATAGAATTAAGCTTTGTAGGAATATTCACTGGATGGTCTCCTGCACAGTTAATAGGTTGATCAGAAGTACACAAAAAAAAACAAGAGTTCCAAAGGTGTCGAAAAGGATGTGTCCATATATATAGGAATACATTATTTATTGTTCATTTGTTTTTGATGATTATTTTTTATGAATTCATGAGTATAATCCCTTTCAGAAACATGTATAACGTTATTATGTAACTATTAGTTTTTGACAAAAGAGGAAAATAAATTTAACTTTTTCAATTTTTATCCAATTTTAATGTAGTTTTCTGCAAAGTGTTCATCTTTATAAGTTATTGATGGGCCATCAACATGTTTTCTTATTTTATTTCGCATTTATTTATTTATTTTAAATTTTGGCATACTTAAAAGATATATAGAATTTTTATTTTTCATCCAATTTTGATGCGTTTTTTGTTGTTGAATGAATTGTGTTGCGAGCTTTTGATAATATGTCGGTGGATTTTCTCTCTCTTTTATGGTTTCTGAGATAACCTTTGGGAGATTGCTCCGTGTTCGGTAATTTTGTTATTACCCTTATTATAAATTGACCGAAAGAGGCCGTAAAATCAAAATTGATCAGATAGCATGACTAGCCTATATGTATTCTCTCCTAATACAAGGCAGCAATCAAATATAAAATGAGTAGCAATAAATTGAAACGTGCAATAAACGTGCAACTTTTCTAAAAAGATGACCAAAGGGGAATAATTCTAGGAGAAATAATTGAAATTTGTTTCAAATTATTATTCTGTGAGCCACTGAACCATTTGAATCACACCTTGCTGGAACCTTCTTCGTATAGTCTTTAAGGAAATGCATGTTTTTTTTGTTTATGTTGATCGCAAATCCAAGATGGCCACCACAACAGGGTATATTTTAATGCAGGACTTATAATGTGAATATAAATAAAATTATTTTGAGCTAGATCTTATTGAACTCGAACTTGCATATGAATACTCAGGTGAGTGATACAAGCTCAGGTGAGCCTCTAGTGTTTTCACTCTGAAAGAGCAAACTTGATTTAATCAAACTGTACACGAATGAGTAAGACAAGTTTGAATATACCAAAGGTGTAATCACAAGCCAAAAATGAAAGAACAGACAATGCAATGACAAAAAGAAAAAGGACAAACAATCATATACAAAACATTACACAAATCTAAAGATCGAGCAACATATACTCCACTAACAACCGGGGATGAACTCCGGAATAACGGAATAATAACTATTTCTGGTCTGCTTGTGGCACCTGTCTTGTTATGACTACGGAACATATGTATGGTCATTTTTGACACATATATTCCTTAACGATTAACTAGGTCATGGTGGCAAGGGAAAAACTTACACAGTGATGATTTCAACATAACCACTAGGAACCATTGGTTCAGTAGCTTCCTTGTCAGCAACAAACTTCTATCAACGAAATCATGATGGGAACCTCAAGATCTGGAATATTGGATTAACTGAAAGATATATACTCCATATGCAGGTACTGCTGGAATGTTGCTGCATATAAATAGAAAGTTCACAATTGGAAAATTGAAATCATCTCTTTTGTCGTAAAGTTTCAAAGTGTCGTTGTTAACAGTTGCTCATGGTCAATTTCGAGTTGTAGTCAAGGTATGAAGCAGATCTAGCTGTATCTGTGGTATCCTTTATTTCAAGCTCATGTGCGATTGATGTGATCAACAAAATCACCAAACTTGTATTCAATGTATGTAAACCACTAAACCAGTTTAATTCTGTCTATCATCTCTAACAGTTATTAAGTACAATATACAAGATCAATGATTTGTTTTTCAGTCCTTCAGTTTCCAATGATGGGCACGGCTGAGGAAATGAAAGAGATTATTTCAAAGGGCACGTTCACGGCATATGAAAACCGTGTCTACTTAACTAGTGCCTGCAATGTGGGTAAATCTACCCTCGTCGGTGTTCTTCTTCGTGAGGAGATTCCACAAAGTTGGAAATCAACTGACTAATTATTTATTTTGGAAGGAATGGGGTAGATGTGAAAGACAAACCAATGATTCCATTGAAAAAAGGTAATACAACTTAAAACTACTTAAATGTATTGTTAAACAGTACCAGCTTTGTTTTTGTTGTAACAAAAAGTAGGCGAACTGCCACTAATTTTTGAGCTATATCATGACTAACTAGACATATTCTTGTAGAAAACACCAAACAGAACTGACTTGGACAAGAACTAACATCAGACATACCTATCAGCAATCATTGAACTATATCATGACTAACTAGACATATAATGGTAGATAACATAATACAGAACTGATTAGGACAAGAACGAACCGTGGTCATAACTGTCAGTAATTATTGAGCTATATCATGATTAACTAGACATAGTCTAGTAGAAACCACCAGACAGAACTAGCTAATATTTCAATGGGAGCATACAACTATTTTTATACTGATTAAAGTATATGTGCTTATGGAGGGGGTAGGGGTCTTTGTCACGATTCACAAAAGTAAATTTGCTGTTCACAGATAGCATATTCGCACCCTTGTGTAACTGAATATGCTTCTTGCATCACGATCGAGCTATGCTATAACCTTTTTTTTTCAATTTAATCAGATATTTTTCTTAATTTAATCGATAGTGAGTTTTCAAGTTTGCTGTAGACAAAGAACTAATTTATTGCAATCATTTGATCAATTCTTAGGTAAAAAGTTGTGACACAATCCAATTTTGATACCAAAATGACAAAAATAAAATGCATCTGTTGCAGCTTTCGTGTTAATGTCAAAATGTACCAATCCCTCTCTTATCATTTCCGCTATGACGAGTTTTCCCTCACTTTATGTTTGCCCCATGACCACATCCAGGACATTGGACATACTGATACATGTACATCGAGCCTAAAAATCCTAATGGTCTAATCCCCAAGGCATTATCCACATGAAGGGTTGACTGACAAAATTGAGTTCTTTAACTGCGCGGCCATGAAACCTAATTCCACTACAAACCGACAATGGCTTACTGGAATAAGTTCAGAAGGGATGTAATCAAATATGACTTCATTTTGGACTGCATCCACTTCAGTGTCGACCTCTGTTTCAGAATAAATCGAAAAAGGTTCATTATCTATTATGTATGGTTGAGTTGCAATCGGTAACGCATATGTGTGGTCTAGTACATAATTTGTGTCATCAGGTCTGTTACAGATCAGAAAGGGGGGTCTGAAATGGAGCTTTTGCCAGTTTTGGTGTTTTTAAAATTACGGATCCAGAAAATGATTGTTCTTTTGTGAAGCTTCCTGATATAAGTCTTTCAGACATTGCAAGACTACTGCAGACGATAAAATATAAATTGTACCTACGGTAGTCAGCAACACGAAAACAAAACAAAACAAATTGTTCCAACTTTTCAAACCCTCTTTTCAGTCCTGTTTCTGTTGTGTAGAATCAGTGTGAAACTGCTTCATAAGCTACCAAAACGAAGATCAGATTGTAAAGATGCAGATCTACATTACAGTATCCATGAAAAGCAATCCACTTTATCACGATTACAGTTTCTTTTCAATATTTTTTTCTGACTTCTCCCCCGTGTACGGGTTGCAAAACGGAAGCAAAATATATTGCAGCAATCAAACTGAAATGGGAATTTTTTTTCTCTTTTTTAATAAATATGATATCAAAATATGATTTTATGAGTGATTCTGAAAATTTTCAATCAAATTCAAAAATTTATAAGGAAAGAAATTATTTTTATTAGATTTTACAACAGGTCGCCTGATTTACGTTGCAATGTGCAACATCTTGCGCAGAAGGCACGAAAATTTAAACACCCCGTCTACCTTAATAACAATATGATTGCAATATAATAAAAACCCAACAATTATCACTATGTCAAAACAGTTCTAAAATCTAACAAACAAACAGTAGAAGGAGGCAAAATTAATACCAATGAAATATATAGATACCCGCTGACATTAAATGCATTGATCCTTGGGTTCTTGAATTCGTGGTTTCAACCACAATAGGAAACACTCAATGGAAAAATTGTATTTCGTTGGATTTTAATTTTCGTGGTTTAAGTGAATCACAAAATCCACGAAAATTAGAACCTCACGATGAATAATGATTTCACTGTATCTGTAGTACAATGTACTATTTAAGGTTATGATATGACATGGTTAACCGCTCAGGAATATCTGTGGCACAGATGGCCACGTGTATATATGTTCCTTTCGTAGTCACAATCCCGCTCTTCTTTCCTTTTTCATGACGTGTCACTGAACTATTACTGTAACCACGACAGTTGTCTTGTCATGATGATTAACATATCAAATATTATATGAACTGCTTATTTTTCTGAAGCATCTGAAATCACTCTCAGTTTTGTAGGGCTCGTGTTTATCCGGAATATGATGTAGTGTTTTGCTGATCATTGTTTGTTCTTTTTCCTTTGTCCATTGTATTGTATGTCCTGGATTTGCTGTTTCTGAATACCCCCTGGCTTCGTCAAACCTTGCTAGCAATATCCAAACACTTAAATCCTCTATTAGACAGTTAGGTAGTTGGATTACCTAACAACTCATAAAAGCATATCTCCAATACGACGTGTGTAATTTTGTTTAATATTAATTCCTAGGGAAATCAACGTTAGATAGTACCGGGTAATCAAAAATGGACAACCCAGAGAAAATGGCAACATAGGGTACACAAGGCAAAAAATAAAGCCAAACATAACGCAATATGCGTTGGACACCACTGCATTGCATATGCAAACAAAACATAAATAACATAAATACGACACGAGCCCTCCTACAAACAACTGGAGATCGCGACGAACCGAACATCGCTTTCATGGGAAAATCATAATAGAAACCACAATATAGAACTCAGAACGTGAGACACGTAATAAGACAACACAAGATAGATAAAAAAAAGATAAGCAATACGGATCCCGCAAAAAAACAACATAAAAAACGGGCTGAACTCACCATGGGTAAGTGTTCATGCTTCTTATAATGCACCTATCGTGTTACTCATATATAGAGTCAAGTCCGGTAAAAGTCTTGAAAGTAATTATATAATATGTAATGATTGGTTGTCAAAAACTCTTATTTTTTTAACATATTTTTTAATTCTGGTAATTCCATACGTTAAATTATATATGTCTTCTAAATAGATGGTTGGTTGGTTTATTGTGCTTACCACCAATTCCAACAATATTTCAACTATACTGCGGCGGACAGTTGTACTGGTGGAGGAAACCGGAGTACCCGGAGAACACTACTGATCTGTCGCAAGTCACTGACAAACTTGATCACATAATGTTGTATCGATTACACCTCGCCATGAACGGGGTTCGAACTCACAACTTTAGTGGTGATAGGCACTGATTGCACGGGTATTTGCAAATCCAACTACCATATGATTACGACCATGACCTCCGCTATTTCTCAATATACCATATGCATAGGCATAGCGAATTACATATTAAGTAGTGTTTACGATATTTACAAATATTGTAGATAAATAATGGTTGGTATGTTTTAGACTGCATTGCAAATACCTTATCCATTATCTTTATAATTGTGCATTCTTTGATGAATTCAGCTTTGTTTTTTGAAGCCGGGACCCAGGTGGTTCGATGCTGTAGGTAGTCTGTGATTCTTCCCGGGTACTCCGGTGTCTTCCACCAATAATACTGGTCGCCACGATACAGCTGAAATATTACTGAAGGTGGAGTTAAAAGACAAAAAAAAAAATCAATCGATCAAATGATTTAACGATTTAATCAATCAAGTCTTAAATTTAATCTAAATTTACATTGACAAGACATCAATACATAGATAGTAAAATTAAAAATATTGACACTGTAAAATATAATGGAATTCATCTCCTATATCATCATTAAACAATCGATAACTTAGGATTTGTGTTTCTAAATGTACAGAAATCAATGGCTGTTTCTCTTCCTGGAGTTCACAATGCACTCACATTTGTAAGGAATTTTTAGAAAGATTATAATTAATAGCTTTCGGTGA
>MJUT01000866.1:110722-139475 GCA_002080005.1 Gigantidas platifrons
TTGGTGTTTAACGCCAATTTCAGCAATATTTCAGCTATATCATGGTGACCAGTTTTAGTGGTGGAGAAAATCGGAGTACCCGGAGAGAAACACCGACCCTGGGTAAGCAACCGGCAAACTTTTTCACTTGCAGCTGCGAGTCGTGCGCAACCTTTTTGTAATTTACAAAGCTGGGCGCGAACCCACGCCGTATTGGTGATATGCTTGTACGAGATGTTAGATCCAACGACCTAACTCATTGAGCCAACGGACCTCCGCCTTGTTCTAGTACCTTTATAATTGTGTATAATGTGAAGATTTAAGCTTTGTTTTTAGAAGTCATTTAATTTAAATTTACATTCACATGATATCAATACTTAGATAGTAAGATTTAAAATATTGCACTGTAAAATATAATGGAATTCATCTCCTATATCATCATTACACAGAAAGCATATTCGATTATTTCTATAAATATTACTAATATTACTCCATCTTTCCTACTCAATTGGTAATTTAGGATTTGTGGTTATAAATCTACAGAAATCAATGTTTTGTTCTTCTCTTAAATGAGTTCACAATGCACTTCCATCTATAAGAAGTTTTTAGAAAGCTTATGCTTAATGGCTTTCTGTGAATCATCTGCATTATAACTATGTAAGTACTGACAACACAACAGTCGGTCCATGAATTTATATATCCACGAAAATACATTGTTTTGCCTTAAATCAATTCACAGTATATCTTTCTAGGTTGATACTAAATACACAATGATATAAAATATACAAAGGCCTTTAACATTGTGAATATACATCATAGTTTATGTTGGTCTTTGAATCTGTTTTACGAGCTCCTACAAGTTCACATTTCATACTAATTCGTCCAAAGTTAAAGGGATTACAGTTGATGTGTTGTTGACATTGACATGCACAGTCAACCGCGGATTGTACGGTCAGAACGCCGAGTATCCCAACATCTACACGCTGCCCTATTGCTATTCTGTACTGAACCGGATTTTCTAAAACAGAGGCGTACAATAATAAAAAAATAAAAAAAAACAATGATACAGCACTGTGGGAACATTTCCAATCATCAACAGACAAATCGTAAAAATGAAATGGAAAACAAAGAAATACCCTAATGTCGGAACAGTTCGAAAAGTAACCAAAAATAAAATCATAGAAATCAAATGAAAAAGAAAAAATATCCTATTGTCGTAACAGTTCCAAAATCCAATTAAAAAAAATATAAATAGAGAGAAAATCGATATTTGTAGCATATATACATTTCTGTTTACATTCCTGGTTTGCTACATTGAAAAGTGACGGGGTTAAACTTGTTTCATTGGCCCAAACTTGCCCTTTTAGTGAAATGACCCATCCACGATCAAGTGTTTTCCACATGTGCGTTATATCCTAACCATGTCATATAGCCCGATGAAAGGTAAAATAAAGAAATTCTCACCACCTTCTTCAAATCGCTGTGTTATTTCAGTTGTGAGGACTTGATGTTGTTATGGTCGGGTGTTTGCATCGAGTATAAAATATTATGTGTTTAATATCCGGTCTGGTCTAAGCAAAGACTGTAAAATTGGCACATCCAAGTTAGTGCTTACTATTCTTTATCTTATACACGCACTGTTTCAGGAGTGGTTAAGAACGCAACTTTACGACAAAAGAGACGATTTCAATTTTCCCATTGTGAACTTTCCATATATATGAAGCAACATTCCAGCAGCGCCTGCATACGGAGTATGCATCTCTCAGTTGATTCGATATTCCAGAGCTTGTGGTTCCAATCAGCATTTCCTTGATAGAGAGTTGCTGCTAACAAGGAAGCCACTGAACCGAGGAATTAAAGTCATCACTTCGAAAGTTGTGCGGTTGCCAACATGACTTGGTTAATCGTCATGGAACATCTGGTATATAGACTCACTTTTTTATATTTATGATGAAATCACTTTTAGCATAAGAATAGACAGACAACGACAACGATGCAATATCTAAAGGATCGCTATCAGTCCATTCCATTAACACGGTTGTTTCATTTTCATCAAGACCCTTGCCTGTTTTAATATGTCCGTTTTTCCAGCTGATCCAAAACTGTCTGTACTTGCTCGCATTTAAAAGATTATCTTAAATAAACAACAGAAATATAAACAAACATGTTTGAAGATACCGGATAGGTAATAGGAAGCCATAAATCGAAGACAGACAGACAATATAGTGACACAAGAAAACAAGACAAAAGGACAAACAATCAATAAAACACTGCACATGAAACTAAAGATCGAGCAACACGAACCCCACTAGAAACAGAGGGGGGACTCAGGTAATATGGATGGGTAAGCAGTTCCCGCTCCACTAGTGACACCCGCCATGTTAGTCCAGTAAAGTTTCAACAAGCATTGTCAATGTGCCATATTTAATAATAAAAAATTATAATATAAACAGTTAAGTACAATTCTATTAGCACTATAATGTGTTCGCCTATTTCAGAAGCGTTCATCCCGTCTTTTGGTGGGGTCCATGTTGCTAATCTTTATAGTGTTTTGTGTTGTCCTGTTATGTGTATTACAGTTCTCAGTTCCGTGTTGTGATTTCCGGTACGATTTCCACATAAAAACGATGTTCTGTTCGTCTTTTCCTCGTGATTTTGCGTTATCTGTGATTGTTTGTGTATATTGTGTTGTGTGTGTGTGTGTTTTGTATCTTGTGTACCCTATGTTACCAGTTTCTCTGGATTGTCCATTTACGATTACCCCTTCGATAGTCTCTAACGTTTATTGCATCTCACAACTGTGAAGATAGTCTATATTTTATATATTCCGGGATTTCTGTCCAGTTTTGTCAGAAAAAAGAACGATTAAGACGTGCAAATGTAACGTATTGATCCCAAAAAAGAGGAAAACATAAGTTAGTATGCTAGTATTATACAGACCTACAGAAATATATTGTTTATCTCCAAATACAGGGTTCCCTCGTCTTATAATAGCAGCACGATTTGCGTTTCCTCCAATCACTATCTGGTAAGAAAACCCGGAAATCCCAGAATATGTAAATAACTGTGTAATTGCTTTAAAGTTTGGTCTTCGGATGGTATGATACAAAATTCAGAGAGTGCTACTTGTTTGTGCGATCCTGGAGTCTCAACGTGAATTAGTTTCTCTTCTGCTATCAATGCTTTACAAAATAAAAAGAAGAATAAAATATGTTATGTATGACAACTTCTGTGTCCCGATGATTAAATACAGTAAAACCTGCTTTTGTGACCACCTCTATTAAGCAACAACTTGTATTATGCAACCTCAATTTTTATTTCTCTTCACATCAATAAAACCTGCATTAATCGATCACTTGTCTTATATGACAATATGTTATATTTCATTTTTTATGCATATATCTGTATTCTGCACTTGTTCTATTTGAGCAGGTAAATTACATTAACTGGATACAAGTTTGCTATGTACTCTCACTGAGCCAAATATAACTTTTTTTGGGACCCCTCTCACATGTTATATGTTGAGCTTTGGAGACCTATCTGTAAATCCGGCTTACTTTCTGTTGACAGAAAATATAAAAACAGGCAAACCAAGTGATGATTATAATAATTATGCAATTTTATTTTTAATTCAGATATACACGTCATTGAATTAATGTCAGTTTTCTGCAGGGTAGATACTATATGTACATTAATGTAGTTTCTTAAAATATAACGCTTCTGTGTATTCGTCGCAAGACCGTGGAAAGGCCCGATGTATATTGCATTTATCCCAGTTTTTAAACATAATACACATGTGTTTTTTTTTAATTCCACTGTCACTGTCTTAATATTGTCCATTTATAATAATATCCATTTTATCACCTTTTTTCAAGGTTAAAGAAATATCTCCTTGATTTTCCCTCCTCTTCCGCCCATTTAACACGAGATCTAATTTTCGCTTCTCTATTTTCAATTGCAGATTTAATTACGCCCTATATTTGCTTTATTTGCGCGCTTATTTCTTAGTTTTCCCGCTATCCCACCAAATTTTAAAAGCATGTCTAAAAAACTGCATTAAAATTGGATGAAGCATGAGAAAATGCAAATTGTGGAATTTGGCACTTGTTGGCCTTTTTAGGTGAAGTTTATGGACAAGATCTCAACACAATCAATTCAAACAAAAAGGGATCAAAATTAAATAAAGTATGAACAGACTAAATACTTTCCAAATACGCGACCCCCTTTCGAAAAAATAATAGCAAATCATTTTCTTGCCCATAAAGTTAATCATTTTGAAAACAAAACAAAACAAAACAAATAAAAAACAAACGAAAACATCATTCCCAAAAAGGTTAAATAAGTGTAATAACAAACTTACCGAACACCAAGCAATCTTCCAAAGGGAAAAGTTGAAATTCATAAGTCAACAAACAGACAAAATCAGTCAACAACCGGAAAACTGGGAAAACCGCAATAGCCCTGACTTGGTACAGGAATTTCTAAAGAAATGAGGGGTTGAAACAGATTTTACGGCGCCAAGCCTCCCGCTTCCATTACCGTTAAAAAGTTCCGGTTGTCACTATAACAGCATTTTTAACAATACCGGGACAAAATAGATATAATAGTAGCCAACGCAGTACTTTATACAAATCCATCGTTTAGTCAGTCACCACTGTATATTTAGAGGTAATATCTACCTTTAGCAGTAAATAAAAGCAAACAATGTTAGCGAATGAATGGTTGTTGTTTAACGCCAAGTGACAAATTTTCAGCTCTATCATGGCGAGAACAAGTTCCATATGTCATATTTGTACAAGACCAACACGTTCCGTTAGATATGTATAATGCTGGCTCACCATGGCAACATGCCAATCCACGCGGACATATTATATCGAATCCAAGCCAACCAGTTTGCTCTTTTTGCTTAATGTGCCGTTTTAGGTGAGAAACTGCTAATTTCAATTTGATAATCTTTGGTTTGAGCTGACATGGGGATTGAACCCACGATCTGCCGCACTCGGGACGAGCACACTCACTATTACATGCCCGATACAGAACATAACTTACCTTCAATAGCTGATAACATTCAACTCAAAGTCCATTGAACAGTCAACATATGTCTATGAGTGTATGATTTCATCCTTTCTAATAATTAAAACTAGAACAATGTTTTGCTCAAGATCGAGTTCATTGCAATGTTTCAATCAAGATCGAGTTCGTTGAAATGATTCAATAGAACGAGAACATTGTAATAATGAATAAACATATCACCACAACTAACCCACGAATCTAAATAATGATTGGNTTTCCTGGTGTCATTGGATGCGTAGACGGCACGCATGTGAGAATTACAGCTCCAAATGTAGATGAACCATCATTTGTAAACAGAAAAGGGTACCACAGCTTGAATGTTCAGGCAACCTGTGACCATGAAGGTATGAATGTTTTTTTTAGAATAAGTGATAAATATATCAAAGGGACATGAAAGTAATCAAAACAGTAGCGCATCTCATGTACAATACTTGTCCAGGACTAAATCGTATGGCCAAGTACCAATATGTGGAGATTAGCAGAGACACAACTTCGTAGGATATGTTATATATCTAATTAAAATTCAATGCTTGTCGTATCTCTTTCATTTGTTTTCTTATTGTTGGCGATACACTGATATAGCAAAAGTAATAGGTACCAGGGTGGCTCAATGAGTTAGGTAGTTAGATAACCTAATATGTCATGCAAGCCTATCACCAATACAGCGTGGGTTCGCTCCCGCTTTTGTACATTACAAAAGGGTGCACTCGACTCGCAGCCGCAAGTGATAAAGCTCACCAGTTTCATGCCCATGGTCGGTGGTTCTCTCCGGCTTCCTCCACCATCAAAACTGATCGCCATGATATAGCAAGATATAGCAAGAATATTGCTGAAAGTGGCGTTAAACACAATACATAAATCAATTAATCAAAAGTAATAATAATAATATACACGCAAATCTAATTTTAAATTGATTGTAGAATATAAATATGGAGGTCAATGGTATGATGCTGAAACTTATCAAATTTTCAAATTTTATCGATTTAACAAGCAAGACAGAGAAGCGACAAATATAAACAGCTCTTCTTATTAAGTATTATAGGTGTATATTTTACGTGAACATTAATCTTATATAATATTTGTAGGTAAGTTTACAAACGTCGTTGCAAGGTGGCCAGGTAGCGTTCACGATTGTCACATCATGAGGTGTTCAAAGATTTTAAGCCACATGGAACAAACCCATAAGTGTGTAGAGGATGGTCTCATTCTCGGAGACAGTGGATATGCGTGTAAAAGTTTCCTGATGACACCATACCCCAGACCTAGTCGGGATTGCCAGGAAAAATTCAACCGGGCACACATAAGAACAAGATGTGGTATCGAAAGGTGTTTCGGTTGGTGGAAGAAACGCTTCAATTGTTTGCATGCAGAGATAAGAATGCAACCAGAAAGAGTGTGTACAATCATAATGGCCTGTGCTGTATTGCACAATATTGCGATTGAGATGAAGGAGCCCATGGATGATGTTGATAGAACTGATGACTTAAATAATGACATAAACATTGCTTTTCAAGGACCAGAGGAAGGACGTGTAGTCAGAGACCATATTGCCAGAATTTTTTTTTCATAATTTTTAAATGCAGTAAAGTATACATGTATAGTGAATCTATAATTTTTTATTTCATACAATTTAGATCTGAGAAATGCTGAAGAAGATAAATCGTAAAATAATTACAGTGCATTCAATGCAATGATGGCGTCGTTTTCAGAAATTGCCCATTGATTGAGTCGGTTAATTTCTAGCTGTAGCTTGATGCTTTCTAATTTGATTTTTTCAATTTCAACTTTGAACTTTTCTTCTTGCACAGATAGTACTTCGTATTGTTTCTTTATCAACATGGCCTGAGTGACTGTTGTACTGGTTGATGATTTCGCCTTTTNGACGGGCGTGGCAACGGCCGTTCAATACAGCTGGTGCACTTCACACAATTTCTGGTGACGTCATTAATATTGTAACGCTATCCACATGAAAAAACGCGGCAAATACAAAACAATCTAAATCACAACAAAACAAGACTAAAAAACGCTAAAATTTAGTCAACTGTAGGGCTATTCCAAAGGTATCTCCCTATACTTTGCCAAAATACAACCAAACTTTCTCCTGGGCTATTCCATTTTATTTCGCAAGTACAAAAACGTTATGATTACCTTACAAAAATATCAAGAAATTCCACTAAAATCAGTCTTTGTTTACAAACTGGGGATAAAATCGTTATCTACGTGTCTACCCGTGGGCATTGAGATTGTATCACCCTTCAGGAATACAGTGCAGCCTCCGGCCTCGCTTCAGCGTGGTACAATATCAATGCCTACGTAGATAACTGATAATGACCACGATATGTTCCGTTTTTCGTAGTCTCCACACTGTCCTTTGCCCTCCTTGTCCATGACTTAATACTGATATCTAAACATGACTGGTGCCAAGAGTGGACCAGGACATTCTTATCTTTCCGGAAAAGTAGAGTATACCACTGTTATTAAGGGAATTCGTCTTGTAGGATCTTCAGTTTTCTGTGTACTGTTTTATGGATCATTGTGTGTTTTCTTGCTCTTTGTACTATGTTGTCGCTCTTTTTATTCCTGTCAGCTATTGTAATGTATGTTCTATCATTTACGGCTTCTGATTACCGTTTTTGGTATCATCAAACATTTGTTTGGAATTTTAAATGGATAATTGTCATGTTGACAAATAGCAACAATCTCTGGTGATCAAAGTCAAATTTAAAAATAAATGTAATGATGATTGATCACGTTAAACGCATGAATAAAAAATACAGTGTATTTGATAGATGTCTACACGTATCTTGACATTTAATGTTATACAAGGTTAGGCAAATGTAGCTTAAATCTAGTTTGATACACAAATATAAGTAAATGAACGCATAGTTGGTCATCATCTACTTGGATACAACAATAAAAGTAAAGGGAGCGCACAGGTGGTCAACAGCTAGTTGGATACAAACATGTGAGTAATGTAATGCATATGTGGTCTAAATCTAGTTAGATACAAAAATGTTAGCATGGGAATACTTAATATAAGTTTGGCCTCAAACACCACTCTTTCAATCAATAAGGTTCTATTCATTTGAATTACAGATAAATTTTTCAAGTAACTCCATTTATCAGACTCGTTGCATGCGTAACCCCTAATTTTCCATACCTTCTTCTGGAAAACCATATTTTCAGCCTACGACACATGATTGTTTATGATGATTTCCAGCAGATTATTTTGGCGTGGTTTTATTGCTATGGCTAGATGTGCTTCTTGATGTCTAGCTATAGTTCGAATAAAGATTAAGGCTAGCCGTACATATTTTGCTTTGATGTTATTACGGCACTTTTCAGAGAGTAGAGAAAAGAATTCGCATGATTTAATTTTGTTTTACGGCATCCTTTGTGAACATGACTTAAAACATAAAAAAAAATAAAAAACAGAAAGTCAATACATAATAAGGAAATATATATATATATATGTTTTTATGTGACAGGTGAAATAAACACAACTACTACATGCAAAAACATAATGTATTGGTGTATAAGTATAAAATATAGTCACAGTTTACCGTCATTTAATTCAGGTTTACGTTAAACACATATATTTTTTTCTGAAGTAGACATAAAACATAAATACAGAGGCTTACAGAAACCGTTCGTGCACACTAAATTAGATATCTACGTTTTTATTATATATAGTATACATAGTATTTGCCATATTCAAAAAAGCTGCAAACGACGAAAAGACGCCAACATTAAACCTTGTAAGTACCTTATATTTATTCTTGTATTTGTTAGTGTTATGGTGTTTAACACTACTTTCGACAGTATTTAAGTAATATCGTGGCGGTCAGTTTTAATGGCGGAGGAAACCGGTGTACCCGGAGAAAGCACCGACCTGCCTCAAGTCACTGACAAACTTTATCACATACATTTGTATCAAGTACACATCGCCATGAGCGGTGATAAGAACTTAATTCATAAGTAAATCCAACTACCGTAGGATCACGACCAGGACGACTCCTCTTGCATTTGTATTTCATCCCTTTATTTCATGTAGATGTCTGATTGGTTGTTTCATAATGACGTTTACTTTTAAGCCACATGCCGAATCCCCATGAGCTTTTGCGCTCCAATTCCTTTCCAATATTACTATTTTAATATCAACGATAACTCAATAACATATTTATCTTTTATGAGGGGAGGGGCTACATGTAAGACCATATTAACATAATTTAACTCCGTCACATGTTTGTGCATGTCCCATGCCACGACCTGCATTTTCAACGTCATATGTCGTTGTAGGTTGAGGTGAGAGGTTAAACTTTCTTTTAATAATTATGAGGCTAATACATTACCATAAGAGGTGCTCTCCTTTGAGGAGTTGAATACGCTCTAATTCACGTCGGTGTTGTCAGGCTTGTGAAGAGAAATAATGGACCTTAGCTTCTCGTACACTGTATGTCCCTCCTTGTATACAGAACACATACCGCTTTTAAAGTGAGTAACGTTGTGGGTTCGAATCCCGCTAAGACGAGGTATACCCGATACAACATTATGTAATAGAGTTTGTCAGTGACCTTCGGCAGGTCGGTGGTTTTCTCCTTGTACTCTGGTTCCTCCACCAATAACTGAAATATTGTTGAAAGTGGCGATAAACATCTGATGCATTCATAATCATCTCTATCATTTTAGATAAAATGAATACGCTAGATTGGTTTGTTATGCTTGTAACAAAGCTGCTTATAACAAGGACAGTGTTAATATCTGCTCATAAACCAGCCGACATCAGAATATGTCCAGATGGCTACGCGCATGATCAATTGTTTCCTGATGGTATTAGATATACCTGTAAACCAGGACCGGCTACAGGAGAAAAGGTCATGTGTCATAACATCCGTAAGTTTTTGTAATCTAATGTTTTTATCAACTGTTTCTGGTTACCTATTTGGCATCATCAAACTTTTCATAAATTTTCGCCAAAATATACCCGAATAAATCTTTCCTGTTAACAAATAACAACATGTACTTACGCAATCTAATAAAATACATAATTTGCTACACAACATTACAAAATTAACTTGTAACTTAACAATAGCAATTAAATTATTATAATATACGAACCTTCTTCATCCAACTGTATATTTATTTTAAATAAACATGGTCTGTGATGGAAATTTCAATTTAGATAAGAGTCCTCATCGATTTTGTCATGCAGGGCTAAATTAACCCTTAGGCAAAATAAGCACATGCATAGGGCATCAAGGGGCAAGGGGCACCACAGAAATCCGGCCACAATATTTATTTTATCAGCCAGATATTAGGCCCAAAAACACACAAAAAATCAAAAATATGTAGGAAAATAAAATAAAACATTAGACATTTGACAATTATGTTGAGTCTTGGCATCAAGGGGTAGTGTTAGTTTTTGCGTTATGCAATTGGAAGGTGCGGGGGCACTATGGTTGGACTGTGCTTGTCGGTATGTGTCGTCATGGTAGCATTGATATATAGTTAAACTTGTTCTCATCCTGAATATAGCTGTAATACTTCTCGCTGCAGGACGTTAAGCAGTAGTGAATCGACGTTGTCATGGATACACAATACACCACAAAACAACCGTAATAACAGCTGAAAATCACGAAAGAAAACGTGGAGATAGCATTAATTTTCGAAAGAGATGAACTCTTTGGTTAAGGACTCGTCTAAGGCTTATCATTGTTATTGTGAACGTAGTCACATTTCTTATATATTAATTTTTCCAATAGTCAGCTTCTCATTCATCAGTAGGAATATACCAGCAACACTAGCGTATGGAGTTGACATTTCACAACTGATGCGCTAATCTAGATCATGTGTCCAATATAGTGATTGTCTGGTGAGAACTTAACTGCTGACGTAAAGGGTACACAAACAAAGCAACGGTGTTCCTAGGTTAAAGTCATCGCTACATTAATATTACAATCGTCATAACGTCAGAATTGTTACGAAAATTTAATTTCTCAAATGACAATGCAGCTTTTTCCTTTTACGTAAATCATTTCCTTCCTCTATCAGCGAAAGAACTTTTACCGGATTAATCCTTCTCGAGCACATATATTCATCCCGTTATTTTTGTGGTGTCCGTGTTGGTAATCGTTTTAGTTTGCTGTATTGTATTATTTTCGTGTGTGTTTTGTCTGTTTTTGTGTTGTTTTTGGTTTTATTCTTTGCGTATCTGCTTGTTTGTTGGTGTCTTGTGCCCTATATTACCTATGCCTCTGGACTGTACATTTTTATTTATACTTAGGATTTATTTACTGTTTATTCGTTATAGATTTTGTACATATAATTGTTTTTCTTTTCATAATATACAGCTATATTATCGACAGATATAAGCACATTGATTACATTTCAGATAGGACTCTGGACATGTTACTGGATTGTGGTAAATTCTCTTACATGAGCGGTTGGCATCTTATTGGTAATTGGATAACTATTCGTTGCTGCACAGCGCCAGGTAAATTCATTTAATTATTATGCCGGTGCTTTGGCCACAAAATAACGTGCGATGCGTTCCTGTTAATTTGTTTAATTCTGCCTGAACTGGCTTCTGAGTGTGGGGAACTATTTGAGATTAGGATCGAGGAGCTGTACAAAAAAGAAGAGATTGGAAACTACACTATGGCTTTCCAAATTCATATCATTTTATACGGGCGAGTACGTGGCTTGTTGAAAAAAACTGCGCGTCATTAATTACTATATTATACAAGAATTAATTAATGTATTATACGAGAATTGTGTTGGGTCTATAAACATTAACAGGATATACTGACCTTAATCTACATAATAATAATTTATTATTTTATAAAGTTGTATCTTGATTCTTTGACTCTTCTTACACTTTATTAAGCTATATTGTTTGTTATTAATTACTTTATTTAAAATACTTTATAAAAAAAAACATTTAATAAAACAAATTTGTTTGTTCTTTATTGCAGAAGTATCTACGTCATACTTTCTATCATTTATTTAACATTTTATTTAAATAACTTAAGGATGTTCATTTCCTTGTCTAAAAGTACATGACATGTGGAACCCTGTTTACTTTATTAATTAACAATTAATCTAGTCAGTAAGTCTAGAATCTCTAAATTTCAAGCACTATAATTTAACATGGTAAAATTAAAAAAGACTATATTACACAAGTTTAAATGAAAAATCGTGATATGATAAATGGATCAAAAATTGAAAGTAGTGTTTTGTAGATCATTGTTTTCCTCTGGTCCCTCTACTTTTGGTCATTGTATTATGTCTTTCTTCGATATAAGATTTCTCCTTTGATATTTTCACAATTTTCAGTTGTTTGTTTTTCTATTAATAATGGTAATAGAGTAGTTGTAATTCCAACTACCATGCGATCACGACCACGACGGTCTCTAATTCATCATGAACATTATTGTAATCACGTCAATGTGACGCTAAACAATACTCATTCAATCAATGTTGTCGTATATGTTGTAGCTAGACTAACATAATACATTTCATGTTTATCTAGTCGGTAATACTGCAATCAGTGCATATCACCACTTTTGTTGTGAGTTCGAATATCGATCAGAGCGAGGAGTACAACATTAGGTGATAAGGTCTGTCAGTTAAGTCTGACAGGTCAGTGGTTTTTCCGGATTCTCCGGTTTCCTCCACCAATAAAACTGACCTCCACGATATAGCTGAAATATTGTTGAAAGTGGCGTCAAACACCATCAAACAAACAAACAAACTGTTTTATTTCAGTAGATATTAATCTGTAATAGCCTAATACCAAATCTGTGTATACATACATGTATGTACTTTACAGAAACACGTATCTATGTTTTACAGGTATACGATATGCAGAAAAAGACTGCGTGATGCGAATCAATGATGTTTCTGCAGGAAATATATATCGAATTAACAAGGAGAAAGTATTTGTCCAATCTCAGACATTTGATGGAGGGTATGAAACGTAGAGAAATATAAGGCTTAACATTGAATCCATACGTTATGTTCGTACATATAGAAACTCCTTGGGTTAACAGACGTACCACAAACTGTCTCACCAAGACGTTATATAAATCATTAAATTAAAAAAAACAAATGCCACACTGTCAGAACAGTTCCAAAATCCAATAGAAAAATCACAGAAAGATGCAATATCGATAACCCTAAAGCAGAAATATATGACTTCTCACATTAATATCACACAAAATCGGATTGACCGTGTTCAAAATGTACATTGAGATCA
Organism: Gigantidas platifrons; assembly: GCA_002080005.1. Lineage (NCBI taxonomy): Eukaryota > Metazoa > Mollusca > Bivalvia > Mytilida > Modiolidae > Gigantidas > Gigantidas platifrons. The sequence continues at coordinate 124,032 of MJUT01000866.1, forward strand.
CTTTAAATACGTCACTATATAGAACAAAACTAAATGCATATATTACTACTTCCATTATAATAAACTTGGTTATTGGGTATGGTGTTTAACGCCATGTCAACAATATTTCAAATAACTATTAGTAATTTTGTGATATAATATTCATGGATGTTCAGATTAGCCATTGGTGCATATTCTCACTTTATGTTCCAGTCGAGCAGACATTTCTGTGAGTTATGACATTAAATAACCTTTGATGAAGTATCAGTGGTAAGTAATTGACGACGATCAATCACATTATAAAGCAAGAAAAAACAAACAAAATATGATGCATTGATATCAATACAAATAGTATGATGCTATAAATTCCCTAAAAAGTAATGGAATTCTGAATAGATCTGTGTTTGTGCTAAAAAGTCTGAACAGATTCTGAACATTTTGAACATTGTCTTGAATGTCTGAACATTGTCTGAACAGATTCCGAACATTGTCTCAAAAGTCTGAACATATTCTGAACATTTTGAACATTGTCTGAACATTGTCTGAAAAGTCTGAACATTCTGAGAATTGTCTCAACAGATTTTGAACATTGTCTGAAAAGTCTGCACATTGTCTAAGCAGAGTCTGAACATTCTTAACATTGTCTGAAACATCTGGACATTCTGAACATTACCGGAATCGTCTCGACAGAGTCTCAATATTCTTAACATTGTCTGAATAGTCTACCGATTCCCGCCATTCTTAAAATTTTGTGAAATCACGACTTGTGTCAACATTTTTGATAATGTCTAAAAGTTCTAATGTATTTTTTATACTAGGAATTATATTTCGGTAAACGGACAGAAAGTCACAGGACATACAGTCACATTTTTGATTAGACAAAAAGTCACAATTAATATTTTTTACTTGGAAATACCTCTAGGACAAAAAGTCACCATTAGTATTTTGGTAAAACAATGTTATAACAATTACACGTTTAACCTGTATGTACAGTGGGATAATAAAATTTAATACTTTTTTAAATTATTGTTTGTTTAATTATCTTTTTATATGACTACTTTTCATTTTTATCAAGATTTTGGATCCTTCCTGTCAATTCTGCTTGATTAATTTTATGAATTAAATGTATTTTTAATACAACTCATAAAGAAATATCAATCATATTACCATTACTTCAGCTAATAATTATACGACCATTTTTTTAACTGTCTTTGTCTTTTTAATTGACATTTGACCCAAGTTATGCTAAATATATGAAATATGACTTGTGCTAATTAATTTTCATTAACAACGTATGATTTCTATAAATTTAATTTTTTTATCTAATTTGCCCACCAATTAAAAATGGCAAACATTTTGGAAATGTTGGAAATTTGGGCGTTCTACGTTTGCGCCAATTTATCGTTCATTTGAGCCAATAAATTTTCTGAATTGTAGGTATCAAATGCGCCTTAAAATAATTTCATACGTTTGCGCCAATTTAAATTATGTGTTTAGTGATGATGTTAAGCATAATGTATTTATGATTGACTTTTACAACTAACTGCTAACCCTTCGCCTTTTTCTGGGCTTGGGACCAGCATGTTAAACATGGCGGAATTAAAGTCATTTAATAGTCGGTTAAACACATGCTTAAAATTGTGAAACCATTTACATCGTTAAAATGTCAATTGACCATTAATTTCACTAATGGCAAATTATTGTCTTTTTATATCTCCAGACATCCAGTTACTGTATTTTTCAATTAAAAACTGTACCTTTTCCAATTCCTTTCGGGTGCGTACAGCTTCAGCATTGGTACTTCTAAGTTTAACATAGGTTATTCCTTGAAGTTTGGTCAAATTGTCCATGAATATAAACATTGACGGATCTGATTTGTAAAACTGCTCATTATAATAAGAGTGAAATACATCGGGTCCGTTGTTAGTTCTTCTAACTAATGAAGAAATATCAGACCATGTTGATGTTGGAAATGTCGCAGTTGTATTATCTATGTATGTGTTAAGTCTGAAAACTGTTCAATTCTCTTATCATCGGGCATATCGGCCAGTGGTCCATTAAGTACTGCCTGAGAGCTTGCATCTGTGGTTGTTTTTGCTGCACAGTCCTTTACTGCACAACACCAACCTATTTTTTCCCGACTTCTTCAAATTTGCCTGTCTAAATTTGTGGCAATCAACAACAATTACAGGTTTTCCCTTGTTGGGATATATTTGTTGAATCGGAACATCTATCTTAACCGTTCAAATATTAACTACTTAAATGATCCGTCAAATTGAACTGAGTGAAAAATGTTTGTCAAGTAAACATTAATTACCTGCTATATAATTAGTTGTACACTAATTCCCCCAGCAAAGCTATTGTAAATGCGGCCTTTAATATCACATGCAAGCCGCTAACAGAGGCCGATGATACAGGCCGTTAATAAGGGCCGATGATACAGGCCACTGTACCGTAATAATTTGACCCATTTTTCAGACAAGATTGATATCGTTTACGTCACACTATTGTTCGAACAGTGGATTATTTTGTTTCTTGAATATATGAACTTTAACCTTTTACTGTTTTAGGCTTAAAAACTCGTTTTACTTATTTTTGGGCTTTCGTGTCTCGAACCGCTGCTGGGCTTTTCCAATTTTATTTTGACTTTCGAAACTTGCATCTAACCACTCGGCTAGGGTGACCACACTACTATACGCTATTATTAGTATATTTGTCTCTTGATAATAAGCTTTGTCAAAAAATAAAAAAAAAAACCAAAAGCAATATACAAGACACGATACAAGTATTTCAGATCTGGCATATTTTTTGTTCAGAACTGACGTGTATGTGAACTCTTAAAATGTATTCTCTCAATAATAAAACAACTAACGAACCGACCGCAAGTAATAGCAAATCAGACAGACCACAGGTGAAAATTTGGGACACTTGAAAGACCTTGAAATATTTAAATATAAACGATTCTTATCACTTGAAAGACCTTGAAATATCTAAATATAAACGAGAATCGAAAGGATAAAAAATTGTTGTTTTATTTTTGTTAATTGTTGTCTTGTTTGGCTTTCCAAACATTAAAAGTGTAAAAATATATGCCATACCATATATTTTTTCAACAACACTATTATTGTACAAGTTAGATACATTATTATGGAAACAAAAGAATTTGCCCGTATTGGAAATAACAGGTTTCCTTTTCTGCATTCGTACTCAGGTGACGGCCTTGGTGCTACGCACCTCGGCCATCACCTGAGTACTCATCCGGAAAAAGAAACCCGTTATATCCAATACGGGCCGCTTCTTTTGTTTCAATAGTACTATATCCTATACCTACATGTACATGTAGATAACTTTTAATTGATTGCAAAACTTATTAATTTTCGTACAGGTAAATTGACGCTTTTAATAATCTTTTATTTTCACTTTTGATACATTGTAAATTTTAATAATTCGCGCTTTTGACACATTTTAAAAACTGTAATTAGCGCAAACGTATTATGGTCTAAGATTTACTCTGAAATAGTTTTTACAAATTTCAAATTGTGACTTTTTATCCTGTGACATTTTGTCCTATTTGTCGAAAAATGTCAGTTGTGACTTTTGGTCCGTGACTTTCTGTCCTACATTCTATATTTCAACTCAAACAAAGACTTTTTCTATGTATTCAAAATAAATGTGGCTAATGTCACTGAATGATGAGAAAGACAATTAAAATATCTTATCACATTTCACGATTCATATGAGGGATTTAAGAAATTGTGTTTTTGTTTGTTGCCTGTTGTATAATAAAAGTTTTATACTGTGTTGATATAGCTACGCATGTCAGGTTATTAGATACAAAATACACATTATTCACAACTTTCCACACTTTGATAAGATAGAGAGAGGAATATACATATATAAGATGGGTAAATGTCTACAATAATAAACATTTTTATTTCAAGAAAAATGGGTGCCTAAATTATTTCTTAAAATAAAATAAAAAAAAAAGGTTCATAGAGAAAGAAAAAAAAAATCATCGATTAGTGACTTTTTTGTATAGTATTAAATAGTTAACATATTTAAGGTTAGGTATCCAATACAAATAGGGTCAATCCTCAGACTCTTCACCAGAGGGAATGTTTAAAGAGGTCATGAAGGATCTGTGGTTAGCTAGGATTTCATCTTTGTCGAACGAAGTTGGTTTGTATGTGGTATTACCAGAGGTGTTGTTAATTAGGCATAATTCCTTGATTAGGCATTAGTAGTAATATGACTTACATACAAACACGATGTTGTTGGAAGCCTTGTTCGCAGGAACGATAACATATGTGTCCTGAAGAGAGGAAAGAAACTTAGCAGCTTCTTGGTCTTTAGATACAGACTTAGATCGACTATTAACACAATTTTTGAGTTTGCGAATCAGACCTTGTACTAGAGACCTGATTGTTTTAAACCTCAGTCTGACACGGACTCTAACTCAGGACCTTGGCCTACTTCTCTCTTTGTCCACCTTCTGGCATAATCCCCAACATCATCCATAATTATCTTGAAATTATGTTTCTAATTGATGTGTTGAGGTTCTCTGAATTTAGGACCATGAGAAATCACCTTTCGGACACTCTCATGTTGAATGATATTCAGAGCACCAGTGATTACATGTCCAGATGGATTGTATTGAAAAGGAGTGTGGGAGCAGTCACAAGTCAGATGGTTCTTGAGGTATTTTTCTATGTTAATATTTTGTAATGCGTCTTTGTAGTTGAAAATTGTATGGCCAATGCTGTTAGTGTAGCTATAGGAGACAATGTGAACATATTAATTTTTGAAATATGGTGGAATTTCTTTCGCGACTTCTTTTCTATTAAGAATGTTGCTGATGTTAATAGCACCGATTCCTTTGTTAGCAAACTGAATATGGAGACATTTTCCGTTGTTATCATGAAGAGGTTCAGATCGAACTTGTTTAAAAAGACGAAAATGCGAAACGTCACATATAATACAAGACAATCTGTACTTTGCAGAAAAAGGATCTACGCCTCCGTTGTCAAGCCCGAAATCCCAAAGATCTTTGAGGTAGCTTACATGTAGTGAAATAAGATTTTACGAATGTGAAGAATTCCAAGAGGTTCCTGTATATTAGAAAGTAAATCATTAAAAGTATCTTGTAACGGTCTTGGCTTAGAGAACTTTTTAATGACAATGCCAGAACCGTTGCCCAATGCAATAGAAACAAATCGTAGAAAAAAGAAAACTTGATACCCCTAACATGAAAATAAATGACCGATTATTTTCGTGGTTCGGTGCAGTTATTTCAATAATAAGTGGCGGGGTTAAACTAAGTCCATTGGCCCAAGCGTCCCCTCTTAGTGAAATGATGTGGTCGTGCAAGAGTTTTCCACATGTGAGTAAAGTGTCAACCCGATCATATCCGGGGGAACAGCGTTGTTATAGAGAACTCTATAATCTTAAATATTATACTTTATTTCTATTTAATCTTCGTGACACAGAAGTTGTCATATGTATAATATCAGTTCTAATAATATTACCAAGCAAATGGCAGTCCAGAAAAAGGAAAGAAATATTATAAGTCTGTATTATTCTGCATGTTACTTTTTTTTCAGCTTGACTTGGCATAATAAGGAGTGCAGGTTTAGAACTAAATCAAGAAGACTGAATTATTACAACCAATCTTCTAGGATTCGTTATTGACAGCTATAACATACATATAACGGATATCCTCTGGTGGCATGTCTCCATTATCAAAATAAAAAAATAATAAAAATGAAATAGAATATAATTCCCATCTGACATATATTGAGTAATAGCTGTAATAAAACCATTGTAAATCAGTTGTAATAAAATTAGTTGTATCATCAACGTCTGACAGAAAACGACTAGAGGTCATGTCAAGGAAAATTGCCAGCAATGGGTGTGGTCGTACATTTTGTCCTTAAAACAGCTCATCAACAAGACACGTTTTCGTCATTAGGATGAGTTTCATATTGCATCCTTCATACATAACAGGTGAACGTCCTTTCGATGTCAGCAGTTAGAATGGGCCAAAGACACATGTACAAATATGTTTTATATTCTCACAGATTCATTGGTGGGGTGGGGAGACAGTGTAATGTTCTGGAATATCATTCAGGTTCTACTGTTAACTGTATGTTTTGTAAAGGTATATGGCGAATTTTTGATTCCTCATGTTGCTACCATGTTTTCGTACCACACAGATGTTCTTGTTTAAGCAACACTGCTGGATTACCGATGAGCTTCTTAAATTCACTAAATTTACTTTACTTGCAAGTAGTGACCGTCGATTCCTCGATATGACACTCACTGAAAACGCAAGAGACGGTCGTGCCAGATGATGACTGATTCGATTGGTTAATTGATGTTTGACCCCCACTTTAGAAGTATTTCAGCTATATCGAGGAGTATGCACATTTTATGATTTTCAATAAATCAAATTTCGCAGCTGCAGGACTCTTAGAATTAAGATATATTTATGTAAAAACAATCGGATTATAAGTACCAATAAAGGAAACCTCATACTACATAAGTACCAATAAAGGAAACCTCATACTACATAAGTACCAACAAAGGAAACCTCATACTACATAAGTACCAATAAAGGAAACCTCATACTACATAAGTACCAATAAAGGAAAACTCATACTAAATAAGTACCAATAAAGGAAACCTCATACTACATAAGTACCAATAAAGGAAAACTCATACTACATAAGTACCAATAAAGGAAACCTCATACTACATAAGTACCAATAAAGGAAACCTCATACTACATAAGTACCAATAAAGGAAACCTCATACTACATAAGTACCAATAAAGGAAACATCATACTGCATAAGTACCAATAAATGAAACCTCATACTATTGTTTTACCTTCAATTCAATAGATCAAACTTCCCTGCCGTTCAAGCTCCAATCCGCATATTTTGTCCACTATTATCCAGCAGAGAAAGTCATATTCGGAACGCATATGGAAAATGTCCGGAGGTTGACTAAAGATACCATTTATAGCATCATGAACATACTCGGACCAAAATCCGGAAGTTTGTATTATATTGAACCGGTTTGCCTTCAAATCGAAATGGGTGATATGCATAGGTCAAGTATGATGTATACATGTGTGTGTGGGTGTGTGTATTATACTATATGTTCTACTGCGCTGTTTTGTACAATACATCCTATATTGGACAGATCTGTAATGAAACCTTCCGAATGTCGTCCCGAATTTTGTCCCGATTTAATATATCGCACTGAAGTAAAATGATATCGGTATATTCTCCTACAACAATCCGATCATAACACTTCGGGTGAATATGCAGTGTATGGACCTCTGTAACAAAGAGTCATATGGTGTTTTTTATGAACCGGCCAGTCGCTCCCACAGTATAATATGGATCGTAGCGACGCTGAGGTACATGTAATATTAAAGGCGTGATGGACCGGTGCATTAATCTGTATTTGTGGCAATAAGTGGTATTTGTTAAATAACCCTCAACTCAACGCCATGTTCAACAATATTTCAGTTATATCGTGACGGGCAGCCTTATTGGTGCGTGAAACCACCGAAAAAACACCAACCAGTCAGTCACTGACCAACTTTATCACACGAAGTTGTATCGAGTACCACCTCGTCATGAGTAGGATTCGAACGCATATATTTAGTGCTGATAGGTAATGATTACACAGGTAGTTATAAATCCGACATACGATCACGACGACGACAGCATCTAAATAACCTTCAACAAGTTTTTGTTAAAATATTATATAGCTGGGAACAAACTCGTACATGTATGCACATGATAATGTAATAGATATGCAGGTTCAAATTTAGCTTGCAATTATGGTGGATGATACTAATTATCTGATTTCATCATTTTGAACACTCTTGGTAACTGGGTCAAATAAACGACATACAGGTGCATTCTTTGTATAAAGCATAATATGTATTACATATCTGTCACAGGAATGTATTATGTAAAATGTTATTTCTATAGATTTGTTCCAAACATGTGCTACAGGAATGCATATACTAGTATTGCATGACAAACATCGCCAAGCAATGTTACTTTTTTCCAAATTGAATATATGTTTACCTTCGAGATGACATGTCAAAACAATGGATTTTGTAAGATTAAAGCAGTGTTCTTGTCATCTTTATATTTTCTTCGATCATTTAAGGTAAACCTGAGTGTAACGGACATAATGTTTTTTTCTTCAAAAATTTGTTTTGATGATCATTATCTTTAAACATAATACTTTGAAGAAACAATGTGTGTTTTTTTTTACTTCTGAGATACAGTACTATGCCAGAAGTGAAGATAATTTCAAGATAGCTGCCAACTTCAAATGAAATACACCTGGGATTTCAGAATCGTTGTAACAATATAAATATTAAGTCCACCTACATAGTACTTTGCTTTACATCCCTTAGCTTTAATTACTTGCTTCAGATGTCCGGGAATTGATCAATGAAGGTCCAGAATATAATCAATGGGTATTTCAGTCCATATGTTGTGAATAGCAGTTTCCAACATCTGACGTGAGGTGATTTTTTGAACATGTTTTTGAAGTTCATGTTTGATTTTATGCCACACGTTCTCCATTCCATGTCATGAAACTAAGTTTCTTTCATATACTCCTTCACTACGCATGCCCTATGTACGAGGGCATTATCATCTTGAAACACATAATTGTCATCTGAGAAATGACGTGCAATAACGGGCCAAACAAAGTTATCAATGTATTTTTGGGCATTAATATTACCGTCAACAACTGTCAAAGTACCCTCACCTTTATATGTGATCCAGCCCCAGATCATGAATTTTACACGAACACCACGACCTGGATTCAAGCATGTAGGGGTCCATTCTTCGCCTGGTCGTCGCCAAATAAGTACGCGGTTGTCCATTCCCAGGTTTAACCTGCATTCCTCATTATAAATCAACTTCTTCCAGAAATCATTTACAGTTTTGTGCCTATTTATTATATACCATGCCAGCCGTTTTTCACATTTTAGTCTCGAATTCTGATGATTTTTTTAACAACACACTTGTGATATTTTGCTTCATGCAATTTTCTTTGAATAGTTCGATCAGATACAGGTCGAGCCCTATACTCATTGAACATCTTTGTTATTTCCTGGGGTGGCAGTTTTCTGTCAGATTTTACAACCCCATCAAGTATTCGAGTGTTCCGGGGTGTCAACAAAGATGGCCTACCCGATGTCTCCTCGTTTTCCACAATTCCACGTTGTATAAAACGTTTTAAAACACCATATATTGTTAATACTTTAATTTTATATGAAAAGAGAGATAACTCTAATTTAATTACAGATAATTTCACTACCAAACATTGTCAGCGAATCAGGGATCGCAATGACGAATGACGTCATGAAAACTATCTTCACTTTTGACAACTTTCTCTACGTATTAACAATAATAAACTGCCAAAATACAAAAAAAATGCAACGGTTAAACGCTTAAATGAACATCTTCATTTTAAAACGTAAATGAATATATATCGAAAATGCGTATGCTATATTTTAAAATAATAGGCATCAATATTTTTTCTTACTGAAATTACCTTTGTTACATTTTTTATATTGCATGGTTTTCTGTGATACTGACACTTAAATATATAACAACTGGTGATTGCAAGACAGCTAAGCATGGTGCCCGTTATATCACGTTAAAAGCTGAAAGAATGTCAAGCTGTTTCTGCGTTGGTTTTCTTAGAACAAATCAACAGAACCTGCTACACAAAAAAGAAAACGCTCTATAACAGTCCATATCCACAGTTGGCAGATGGATCTTTACTACAAAGAGGTCATCATGTTTTGTATGTATTGTAATACCTGACATGCATGCATTATTGTTTTTGTATCACATTCATGTACGGTTCATCTTTACCCCCAGTTGTGTGTAGGAGGGCTCATGGCTTATTAACGTTATGTGTGTTTCCTTGCGTAAAGTGGTATCCATCAGATATTGCTTTGTGCTTATGTTTTGCTTGTCTTCACCTTGTGTACCCTATGTTGACAGTTTCTTTGGATTGTCCATTTGGGAATGTCCCTTCGGTATTCTCTAACATTTATTGGTGTGAATTGGTGAGATTATAAGAAGGAACATTCACACTTATAACCTAACGTCTTGCAGATCAAAGGGAGGGAAAAAAACAGTTATTTTGTGAAACATTGTATATATATACAACGCCTGAAAAACCAGTCAACGATCATCTTACGGGGTGTTAGATCGTTACGATATAACGAGACTATACAAGTAAACTAAATTCCCTCGGTGGGACGAAAACTTTGTCATTCAACAAAGTGTTTAATTCTTTATCACCTTGTTTCGTGTACTTTGTGTTGTTTTACAAACCATGTTAGCCTGTGGAACGCACTGCTCTTCAAAACTTAAGATATAATGAAGACATTATCATCAAACCAGTAGACAAAGGCAGTGATGTTGTTGGTGTGGAAAAATCTTCCTACATTCGAGAGGCCGAGCGCCAACTTAGTGATGATCTTTTTTTTTATAAAAAATCAGATAAGGACCCCACTAAATAATTCAGTGATGAAATAACAAATGAGTTAAATAATATGTATGATAATGGATACATCGAAAAAAACATTCTCAAATGCTTAATACCAGACAGTCACAAACCTGGCAGATTCTATCTTCTTCCCGAAATCCACAAAACCAATCGCCCAGGTAGACCTATTGTCTCTGCTAACGGTCTTCCCACTGGAAAAAGCTCAGCATTTGTGGATTTCCACCCTCGCCAACATGTTGCAGCTCTTCCATCTTTTATCAAAGATACCACTGACTACTTACAAAATGTGGCAGCTGTGAATCCTTTACTATCCAACACTACTCTGGTAACTATGGATATCAACTCCCTCTATACCAATATTCCTCATTACGATGGCATCGAAGGCTATTAGGAAATTTGGGAATCTCGTTCGGGTAAAGTTCCGTCTACCGACTGCTTGGTTACAATGCTCACGATGGTGCTTAAAAAGAACAACTTTACATTTAATGGAGAACATTACTGACAAATAAATGGCGCAGCTATGAGCACCAAAATGGCTTCATCTTATGCTAATATATTTATGTGAAAATTTGAAAAACAACTGCTCGAATCGTCTATTGAAAGACGGCTTTCTTGGAACAGATTTATATATGAAGTGGACTCAGCGTGATAAAGATTTTTGAGTGTTCAGTTTGTAGCCTCCAAAACGTTGACGAGTCTAAGAGGCTCTTCCACAAATGCCTTAATGGACACACATGAGTGACCTTACAAAAACGTCATTTCTTCCTTTGAGCCAGCACTTCAGACTGTCTAACCACAGTCCCGAGGATTTCAACAGAATGAAAATTCTCATGATTTAATAGAACTCTCTATGGAGTGATTTTCAACATGAGAATCGGGAAAGATTTTGGATTAAAGAACTCCGTGTTTTACTTCCGGACGCTACAAATCCCGTCGAAGGAAGAACACAAATTTGACAGCTCTAAAATCTAATTCTAACACTGTTTGGTTTAATTCTCAGATGTATATATATATATTAATAGTCAGGGACAGAACGAAACCAATGGATATCAGTCATGTAAGTCTCTGGACTTCAATAAAGCAGATTTAAAGCTAACAAATCATATCATTCGGAAATAATGCCAGCTTGAAATGAAACAAGAAACTACTATTCAGTCAACTAAAATGAATAAGACTAGACTGACATCCAACTGATGATAGAAATACATTAACACGACATAATGAAAATGTATCATAAGTTATTTCATTCAAGATGATAATGAAAACCCTACTAATCTGTATCGTTTTCCTCGTCGCCTTCAGAATCTCTGTCATTTTCTCTCGATCTCGAAAAAAGGATTCATGCATATGTGTTACGGAAGGGTAAGCAGTTCCTGCTCCACTAGTCCCACCCGACGAGTTACACGTGAGGCTGTTACTTGATAAAATGTCATTACATGTTGCATAATTAGATATGTGTTAGAGGTCTTAAAATGTTGCATGTAGAAATGTACATTTGTTTGTACATGAAAGGTCAAAAATAAACGTCGATTTGAAGAGTTTTTAAAAGCAGTTCAAAAATCGTTCAATTATTGCAATTTTTCTGAGAATATTGATATTACAAAGTTAGAATAATTAGGTTCAACTACAAAATTGAAAAATTCTGACTGGCAAGATGTGCCTAATGCATGGAATGATCTTCACAAAAACAAATAACATTAAGTTCTGAGGTCGTCGTGGTCATGGTAATATGGTAGTTAGGTTTACAACTACCTATGCAATCAGTGGTTATCACTACTAACGTTGTGAGTTCGAATTCTGCTCTGGAGAGGTGTACTCGATACAACATTATATGATCAAATGTGTCAGGTTGGTGGATTTCACCGATTTTCTACACCAACAAAACTGACTGCTACGATATAGCTAAAATATTGCAGAAAGTGGCGTTAAAAACCATAAATCCCCTCTCATTAAGTTTTGATGATGTAAACGCAAGCAGTATTTGGAACAAAATCAATTGTTTATATAAATACGATGAAAAAGGAATAAAAAAGAAGTAAAAAAGGAATATTTCTACTGTTTTTAATAATATATCAGGACAACTAATGCCTTTCGTAAAATTTAAAGAAACATATAATGTTAAAATTAACTTCCTTAGTTATCAAAGTGTAATTTATGCAATTAAATCTTATTTAAAATCGTTTAGTTTATCCAGTAATGATATACAAATATGAATTGCCTCTTATTACCAATATTTTACAAATCAGAAAAAGGCTAAACAGATTTGTATAATGTAATGAATAACAAAATATCAAACTGAAATGATAAGAGATTTGGTCAAAAATGTTCTTGAAAGAGCATTATTTGAATTATTGAAATGTACATAATTTGCCAAAAAACTCATTATAAAAATAATAAAATAGAATGAAATCAATCATAATATTGAACGAAACTTGAAATGATACCAAGACAACGTGATTAAGTTTCATAAATTGTATTACTGTAAAGAAAATATTTATTTCCAACAATTACAAAGAAAGACAAAGTATTTTGTATGACCGTAAAGTTTTTAATTGTATACATCTATTGTTGAGTTTTGTGTTAACCTATCTGCAATGATCGGATTGTAATGTGTTTGAACCATGAACATTATTAGTATTTTAATATTTTATTAGAAAATAGTTGGACAACTTGCTAATGCAGGTGACATGGCATTGAAATGTTCTCTGTAGGAATGATTTAAAATTTGATGCCAAAAATAAGGGGGGGGAGGGGGTTAAAATTGCAACATATTAAATTTTTATGTAAGACACTAAAATGTCTTGGCTTTATAATCTTCTTAATCCCATGAATATGTCCCCTTGGACAAAATTTTATAATTTTATAAAAGTTATACTGCAAAATATGTCGGAAATTAGATATTATACTTAAAAAAGGAGAGTTTGGAAAGTATGTCAGATAAGTAAAATTTATTTTGGAGATATATTATGTTTAATTTGTCAGAACTATTGCCAAAAGAGTATGAAAAGGAAAACAGTATTATTAACATCTTGAATCACCCCATTTAAGGTTGGTTTATACTACGGTGCGACAGCGATACGACGGATTTGCGATGTCGCTTTCAACATCGCTACCCCATCGCAGTGACAACGCACATTATCGCTGACCATCGCTAGCAAAACAGCAGAGTTGAAATTATTTTAACTTTCTAGCGATATAGCTACCGTCGCTGAGTAATTGCTATCTGAAATCATAAAAAAATATAATGAAAATCACTAGGCAACACGAACTAAAACACTTATTTCAGAGTATGGAAGACTGGATGATATTAAAAATGACATTGTCGACAGATTAAACAGTGATAAAAAAAACATTGCAAATATTTTTTTAAATTGTATTTAGAAAACATAGAAGAAAGCCCCTTTACGTCACTGAACAAATGGGCCCGGGAACTAGGAGTGCAAATAGATAAGTGGGGGTTTATTTATTCGTCCCCTTTTATGGAAACTCTAACTTCAAAATTTTCAGACTTCAAACTTTCCCATTGAATTACTGTTACAAACTATTTTATTTTTAAATGTGGCTTAACGGAAATAGATTAAGAAAAAATGGGGGTCACCGGCATTCCAAACTAAAAATTTCAATTGAAAATTTAAGGGGGAAATGGCATTTTGGGGCATAATCTATTTTGACAATGAAGGAAAAAACGTTATTGGATGCATTTATTTGATGAAAATGTCCGTTTCTAATCCATAGAATTTTCTGATTTTTTTGTAATTGAATGGTCCAAATGTTTCTTAAAAAGATGATATTAAAAAAATGGTGTGTCATCGTCCAAGTAAAAAAGATATAAGTAAAATTATACAAGAAAAAAGACAAAAAAGGGAGTTAACTCATTGTTGAATCTGAATGGATTTGCAAATTTAATATCTGTCCAGGCCATAACATTTTTGTCTCTTCAGATAGATTAATGATATTGGGTATGTGAATGTATAATAATGAGACGGTGTGTCGCGTGCCATCTTGACCTCAGTTTGACCTTGACCTTTGACTTCAAGGTCAAATAATTGATATTTTTTAAGTGTTTTTGTGTCTGGGCAATAACTGTTTATGAAATTCAAAATGGCGGCTACAGCAGGACTTAGTTTAACATTGGATCCTATGGGGAAAATGTTTCAAAACGCTTCTTCTCTCAAACTACTTGAACAATTGAAACCAAACTGCCCATAGATGATCATTGGATGGTTCTCTACAACATTGCTGTTTTCTATGCCGATCGGAAATCCAAGATAGCCGCCCGAAGATCACAGATTAACATTGGACCCTATGGGAAAATGTTGAAGTGCCCTCTTCTCAAAAACTACAAAAATGATTAAAACCAAACTGTACATGAATGTTCATTGGATGGTCCTCTACAGATTTTAGGTTTTTGTTGCTATGTGAAATTCAAAATGGCGGCTACGGCAGGACTTATTTTAACATTGGACACTATGGGAAAAATGTTTCAAAACGCTTCTTCTCTGAAACCACTTTGACAATTGAAACCAAACTGCTCAGGAATGATCATTGGAAAGCTCTCTACAAAGTTTTTTTGTTTTTCTATGCCGATCGGATATCCAAGATGACCGCCACTGCAGGACATAGATTAACATTGGACACTATGGGAAAATGTTCAAATGCCTTCTTCTCAGAAACTACAAATATGATTAAAGCCAAACTGTACATGAATGTTCAGTGGATAGTCCTCTACAACTTTAGGCTTTTAGTTCAGATATAAAATGGAAGAAGGCGGATACAGCGGGACTTAGTTTAACATTGGACCCTAATTAAAAATTATCTCAAAACGCCTACTCTCTGAAACCACTTAGACAATTGAAACCAAACTGCTCAGGAATGATCATTGGAAAGCTCTCTACAAAGTT
>MJUT01000866.1:139481-156104 GCA_002080005.1 Gigantidas platifrons
TTTTTGTTTTTCTATGCCGATCGGATATCCAAGATGACCGCCACTGCAGGACATAGATTAACATTGGACCCTATGGAAAAATGTTCAAATGCCTTCTTCTCAGAAACTACAAATATGATTAAAGACCAACTGTACATAAATGTTCAGTGGATAGTCCTCTACAACTTTAGGCTGTTAGTTCAGATATAAAATGGAAGAAGGCGGATACAGCGGGACTTAGTTTAACATTGGACCCTAATTGAAAATTATCTCAAAACGCCTACTCTCTGAAACCACTTAGACAATTGAAACCAAACTGCTCAGGAATGATCATTGGAAAGCTCTCTACAAAGTTGTTTTTGTTTTTCTATGCCGATCGGATATCCAAGATGACCGCTACTGCAGGACATAGATTATCATTGGACCCTATGGGAAAATGTTCAAATGCCTTCTTCTCAGAAACTATAAATATGATTAAAGTCAAACTGTACATTAATGTTCAGTGGATAGTCCTCTACAAATTTAGGCTTTTAGCTCAGATATAAAATAGAAGATGGCGGAAACAGCAGGACTTAGTTTAACATTGGACCCTAATTGAACATTATCTCAAAACGCCTACTCTCTGAAACCACTTGGACAATTGAAACGAAACTGCTCAGGAATGATCATTGGAAAGCTCTCTACAAAGTTTTTTTGTTTTTCTATGCCGATCGGATATCCAAGATGACCGCTACTGCAGGACATATATTAACATTGGACCCTATGGGAAAATGTTCAAATGCCTTCTTCTCAGAAACTACAAATATGATTAAAGTCAAACTGTACATGAATGTTCAGTGGGTAGTCCTCTACAACTTTAAGCTGTTAGTTCAGATATAAAATAGAAGATGGCGGACACAGCAGGACTTAGTTTAACATTGAACCCTAATTGAAAATTATCTCAAAACGCCTACTCTCTGAAACCACTTAGACAATTTAAACCAAGCTGCCCACGAATGATCATTGGAAGGTTCTCTACACAATTTTTTTTTATGTCGATCGGAAATCCAAGTTGGCCGCCACTGCAGGACATAAATTAACATTGGACCCTTTGGGAAAATGTTCAAATGCCTTCTTCTCAGAAACTACAAATACGATTAAAACCAAACTGTACATGAATGTTCTTTGGATGGTCCTCTACAAACTTTACGCTTTTTGTTCCGATATGAAATTCAAAATGGCGGCTACGATAGGACTTAGTTTAACTTTGGACCCTATGGGAAAATGTTTCAAAACGTTTCTCTTAAACCACATGAACAATTGAAACTAAACTGCCCAGGAATAATAATTTGAATGTCCTCTAAAAAGTTGTATTATGCCGATCCGAAATTCAAGATGGCTGCCACCACTGGTCATAGTATTAACACAGGACCATATGGGGAAAATACAGAAATATGTTCTTCTCTGAAGCTATTGCACTGATTGATCCTAAGCTGTGCATCAATCATTGGAAGATCCTTTACAAAGCATATGTAAAGCGCAAAATGTCTTATTTACGTTATTTCTGTTTGTTTATGTAGAGTGGTGCCCAACACTTATTACGTTATGTTTTTGCTTTGTTTGTCTTCGTCGTGTGTACCCTATGTTGCTGCTAACAAGGAAGCTACTGAACCAAAGATTCCTCTTGGTTAAGTTGAAATCATCACTTCGAACGTTTTACGGTCGCCACCATGATTTGGGTGACCTATGTGGAATATTTTTGTCACAAATGACCACGGATAAGTTCCACTTTTGTAACCAGATTAACACGACGGGTGCTCCTAGTGGAGCAGTAACTACTCACCTGTTTTTAGTGTGGTTCGTGTTACTCATTCTGCAGTTTTATGTGTATGTTGTTTTTCCTTTTGCTGTTTTTCTATTGGCCATTGTGTTGTATGTACGTCTTCGATATACATATTTTCATTACCCCGTTGGTATTTTCAAATTTGCTTTACATTTTTCTCTGAATTATCCATTTTTAATCGCCTTTGCTGTATTCTCTGACGCTTTTTTAGATATCTACTCTGACCTGCATTTCTAACATTACCCCTCCCAATTTTTCAGTGTTCAGTGAGATAAGATCAGAGATGATTATTCGTTTTGTCGATATTGATGGGGCTATTGACCATCATTGCTTAAACTTTCTTTTATTAATTGTCATAGAAACAAAGAAATTGGCAAAATAAGTCTTAGTCCTTGAAAAAAAGCTAAATAACGATGAGGACACAATTATATATACCACAATATAACTAAAATGAACAACTAGATCCTGGTCTATAAACGAAAACACGTAAGTTGACAGATAAACATAGCACCTTGGCAAAATTACAGGGTTCAAAATAATGCTGCACGCTTGATAGCTCATCGCAAGAAATACGATCATATAACACCAGTATTAATATAACTTCATTGGTTACCAGTTAATTTTCGTTGTGAATACAAACTTCTGGTGTACGTTTTTAAGTCTCTCCATGGCATAACTCCTGTTTATTTACATGATCTTCTGACTGTGTACAAGCCGACAAGATCGCTGCGATCAGAAAATTATACGAGACTTTAGACACCACAAATGAAAACAAAGTCGCATGGTGTTCGACTATTCGACATGACAGCTTCTACTCTTTGGAACAATCTTCCCGGTGACTTAAGGGTTCTAGACTCTCTTGATATGTTTTAATCTAAACTGAAAACTCATTTATTTGGGCTAACTTATCACGACTTTTTATGAACTTTTCATATCATTTTGGTTTTATAGATGTTTCAGTGATATTTTAGCATACAGTATATTATTTTCAGATACAGTCTTTCAAATGTCATTTTAAAAAAAGCACATTTTCACATTTTAATTTCGTAGTATGACTGCCGGGGCCTGAACTATAAGGTATTTAATTTAATTTATACGTATGTCTTAAAAATAAGATATTCTTAAGCGAAAGAAAAAAAAAGAAGTTATATCATATGATATTATCATCCCATCACGTTATATTTCTTCTTTGAAAAGCGTTGAGGTATTTATATAGAAAATATCAATTGCGTCTCTTAAAATATAAAGTTTATCTGAATGAGATGTGGAGATAACAAACGAGGTTCAGCGAGCATGTTCCTAGTTTTGGGTCAAATGCACATAAACGTTATATTTTAAGACACTGTGTTAATATTGTGGTTATCCTGCAGAATAATCTTTTTAAACCAGTCACGTTTATATTTTGAATTAAAAAATGAAATTATATAACAATCCCTTAATTGACCCTTTTAACATAGGTTTTTACGTGACAGCATATAATATATAATTATCCGATCAATGCAATGCAATGCAGCTGTTCAAATATAACAGGATAAATAGGAGTATTCCAGCTATCTTGTTAGTGTAGGCATATTTTATTTCCCGACTGTGCTTTTTTGATGTAAGAAGGATATGGTGCTAGTTGAAAGAAATTAAATAATGAAATTATATAGCAATCCCTTGATCGCCCATTTTAACATAGGTGGGTACGTGACAGCGTATACAAATAATTATCCAATTAATACAATGTACCTGTTCAAATAGAACAGGTACAAGATAAATATTAGTATTCCAGCTATTTTGCTAGTTTAAGCATATTCTATTTCCCAATTGTGCTTTTTTCATGTAAGAGGGATATGGTGCTACTTGACTTCTTCATGAAAGAAACATTAATATCATCGTCACTGTATCATTCATGAAAGCTATACTACATTTCTTCATTCAAGGTAAATGTATACATTTATTCTATGTTATAATATGTACATTACTCTAAATTTGATATTCTATATTTTTTTTAATTGTATAGTGCGGGGATAAAACCATAAGACGCACGCGGGTTTGTTTGTACGAATTACAGTGGTTTGGTTTTTGGTTTAGTTTTATGGTGTTTAGCCCCACTTTCAACAATATTTCAGCTATATCGTGGCAGTCAGTTTTATTTGGTGGAGGAAACCGGAATACCCGGAGAAATTCACCGACCAGTCGTATGTCACTGACACACTGCGAATTTCTCGATTGGTTTCTTGGACTGAAATAAGAATATATTCCATTTAGATGTAAAGTAATACCTTTAAAGAAACTGAGGAAAACGGGCAAATGATTTGGATTTTCATTTTAGATAGGATGGGAAGCACGTAAATTTGTTTAGCACTCTGCGTTTCTAGCATCCAAAATAAGCAGGGAAAATCCAATAAAATAAGCTAAAAGACACCGGTTAGAAACACACGGAGTCGTATGTCTTATTCTAAGAATATGTCCAGTTCGACCTCTTCTCCTTTAACATATGTTATAGCGTATTCGTCAACGGAATCCATCATTATTTTGATAAAAAAGATAAGTAATCCACAAAGTCCTGTAATGCCTTTTTGTAATTTGAAATTGTAAATGCAAATCTAATTGATGTAATTGTAAGATACAATTGGCAGTTTTATTCTGAAATTACTGAGGAACATGGGAAGTGAATTCTTTATGATTCATGAGGTTGTTAAGATTGACAGCATCTATTCCTTTATTGGCAAAACTAAAATGAAGGAACGGTTTGTTGTCTTATGATTATTACTCCGTCAGGACTGGTTTAGAAATCCGAAATTTAGTCATATCACAAATAATACTAACCAGTGTGTAATTGTTGAGTAAAACCCAGTCGAGTTGATAATGTTGATCAATCTCACTTAGAACATGAATTGCCAATATTTTAAGTGTATGAAAACAAATTTGCAATTGTAAAAATCTATATATAATTTTTAATTTCATTGCAGTCTTTTAAATTATAAATTCGACTGTATGAATTTGAAATGAAGCTAAGATTTTTATATATACAAGTGTCTATATAATTTATGTCTGTATACTCATGCATTTTTAATTTGCTCTTTGGCCACTGTCCAATATATTGCCATTTCAATCTTTTATGATACCAAGGTAGCGTGATATAGTTTTCCGAAAACACATTTTCCCACCAATTACAAAATAACATTCAGGATATTTATGACCCTAGATACTGAAATTTTATACATCTGTTGATGTTTTTTTGTTAGTTGCACTGAAATGTTGATCACATTTTATTTAAACCCCAACCACTATTAGTATTTAAATATATTGTCACATAATAGGTGTACAACACGCTAAGCCAGGTGAAATGACATTGAAATGTCCTCTGTAAGAATAATTAAAAATTGTATACCAAACATCAGGTAGAACCTCTTTAATATCATTGACCTTAATCTAGTTATGTTTGTTCTACCCATGATATTACAAATATTTAAAGGGGTCTGGGGGCTTTCATGTCCTTAAATACTTACTAGACTTCGAGCAATACCTCCCGAGGTAAGGGTTTAAGACACGTCTTAATGTGCGGAATTTCATGTTAACTTCTGACTAGAATTTTAGCAATACCTCCAGCGGTAAGAGTGTAAGATACATCTTGAGGTGGGGTTTCTTTAGTCGGGTCGATAAAGTCTTCATAAGTGTCCTACCTGTCCTTCTCCAAGAAGTGTGGTAATCACGATTGAGTTGAAACAATATCTGAAATAAAATTGTATATAATTTAGTGCGCACGACGGTTCATAAGATCCATGTGACGATACACATCAATAGACCAAACTCCAAATTGAATATTTACATGTCTAGTGTGGCCGTAGCTATATTAAGATATCCACAGTGGCTGTAGTTATATTCATATATCTACTGTAGTTGTAGTTATATTTAAATATCTACTGTGATCGTGGGTATTTTAAGATAACCACTATGGTCGTAGCTATATTTAGATATCCACTATGGTCGTAGCAATATTTAGATATCTACTGTGACGGTGTTCTTTTTTGGATATCCACTGTGGTCTGCTGATTTGGTTGATATATCAGGTCAACTAATGACTTTAAAATTTTGAAAATTTAAAGAAACTTATAATGTTAAAACTAACTTCCTTAGCTACCAAAGACAAAGTGTAATTTAAGAAATTAAATCTGATTTAAAATCGTTTAATATATTCAGTAATGATTTACAAAAAGAGAACCACCCCTTACTATCAAACAATATGGAAATATTTTACCAACCAGAAAAAGCCTCAAAGGATATGTATAATGTACTGAATAACAAAGTATCAAACTGGAATGTGAAGAGAATTTGTCAAAAATGATCATTGAAAGAGTATTATTGGAATTATTGAAATGTAATATACCAAAAAAAACAAATAATTATATTACTGTAACGATTATTTGTTTTCCAACAACTGCAAAATGATATAACCGATATTTTTGACCAGCAGATTTTGAATTGCATACATCTTTTGATGAGTGTTTTGTTAGTTATTCTGCAATGTTGATCGCATTGCATTTTGTTGTAACCTCAACATTATTAGTATTTTAATATATTATTAGATAATAGTTGTACATCACGCTAAGCCAGGTTACATGGCATTGAAATTCCCTCTGTAGGAATGTTTTAGAAACTTATTCCAAAAATAAAGGGGGGGGTAAAATTGCCACATTTTGAATCGTTTTACAACACTAAGACGTCTTGGCTTTACAAACTTCTTGATTACATGAATATGTCCAGCTGGAAAATTTTACTTCTAGTTATATAAACAAAATAGAGCGGATATAGGATATTGCACTTAAAAAGGGGGGTTATGAAAGTATTTCTGAAATATTCTTCTTAATTTGTCAGATCTTTTGCCAATAAATGATGAAGAAGAAAACACTATTATTAACATCTTGAGTAAACCCATTTAGATTAATTTTAATATTAATAGAAATATTTTTTTTTATTATTGAAACATATTGTTAAAATGGTGTCTTCCTTTATTAATAATATTGTTTCTGAAGATAAACAATGTTTGTCATATTAGAAATTTCAAAACAAATATATGTACAAACTTTTTGGAATAGTATGTTATTGTGAGTGCAGTCCCAAAGTGATGGAAAAACTTATTTCAGAGTATAAAAAACTGCATGCTATTTTTACTTGTAGCATTATTTATTGCAAGGATAACATTATATGTGATAGTGCGTCAATTGCCCCTAAATGTCCGCTAATCAAAGTTGTATTCATCGTTTAAAAGCATATTGTCAAACTGTACATCTTAACGTAGGACGGCGAACCCCTAATTCGAAAGTTATTTTGTCACGCATGAAGGCAAGTTTTTACTGGTGGCATTGTTTATTGTAGGGATAACATTAAATGTGATAGTGCTTCAAATGCACCCTATATATATATATATATACATAAACAACGATGTATCAATCGTTCGATACCATGTTGTCAACTGTACATCATTACGTAGGATATTTCGTAACGGTCAACGATTGTACATCTTAGATTGAAGCCGAAGATCAATGAAATAGAACATGCAATGAAATTTGGACCTTCCACATTTTGAGCCAAATAGGGAAAATCATGATCGTTAAAGCACAATGAACAAGACAACGTTTGTAGGGATGTTATATCACAACTGACCTTTTTCTTGGGGGGTCTTAAGGGGGTACCATACACTACAGGGAGAAAACTCTTCAAAATCAGTTGAACGTTTTGATCATATCACATATGATGTTTGTTTGCAGATTTCAAGCATCTCGGTGATCAAAACCACAGGGAGAAAAGCTGCTATGTGGCTAGTGAATTAATAGCTCTGAGTCTGTTGGTTGGAATTTGTTAAAATTTTGAAATTTATTACAGTGGATATATTCAAACACACTGCCAAATAAATAAGAACATTAAACGAGCAGATCAAATTTTACCTGAAGTGTATGGTAGCACCTTACGATAGTGAATCTCTAAATGTACATCAAAGGTAAAAAATTAACGTGGATTAGAAGAATGTTTAAAAGCAGTTAAACAATCATTAAATTATTGCCATTTTCTGAAAATATTGATAATAAAAATTAAGGATAATAACAAATATCAAAATTTAAAAATCCTTACTGGCAAGACGTGCTTAATGCATGGAATGAACTTCACAAAAACAATGAATATTAAGTTCTGTGGCTATCGCGGTCATGGTCGTATTGTAGTTGGGTTTACAACTACCCAACGCAATCAGTGATTATCACCACTAACGTTGTAAGTTGGAATCACGCTCAGAGGAGGTATACTCGATACAACATTCTGTTAAAATTTGTCAGATCGGTGGTTTTCTACACCAACAAAACTGATTTCCACGATATAGATAAACAAATTGCTGAAAGTGGGGTCAAACGCCATAAACCCGGTCTCATTAAGCTTTGGTGATGTAAACATCAGTAGTATTTAGATCAATAATAAAATCCCCATAGGTAATCAAACGATGAGTATATCAATAGGATAAAAATGGGTTATTTCAACTGATTTTATTGATATATCAGGTCTGACAACTAACGACTTTTCTCAAATTTAAGGAAACATATAATGTTAAAGCTAACTTCCTTTGTTACCAAAGTGTAATTTATGCAATTCAATCTTATTTAAAATCGTTTAATTTATCCAGTAATGGTATACAGATATGGATTGCCTCTTGTCACTGGTATTTTACAAATCAAAAAAAGGCCAAAAAGATATGTATTATGTACTGAATAACAAAATATCATACTGAAATGATAAGAGAGTTAGTCAAAAATGTTTTTTGAAATATCATTATTTGGATTTATTAAAATGTGCATAATTTGCAAAAAAAAACTCAATACCGGTATAAAAATAATAAAACAGAATGAAAACAATCATCATATTTAATAAAACTTGTAATGAAATCATGACAACGTGGTTAAGATTCACAAAGTTTACTACTGTAAAGAAAATATTTATTTCAAACAATTGCAAAGTAAGATAACAGATAATTTATGACGATAAAGTTTTTAATTGCTTACATCTATTGTTGAGTTTTGTGTTAGTTGTTCTGCAATACTGATCGCTTTGTATTTTGTTTAAACCACAAACAGTATTGATATTCTGATATTTTATCAGATAATAGTTGTACAATGTGCTAAGCCAGGTGACATGGCATTGAAATGGACTCTATTGAAATAATTTAAAAACATTGATACCAAAACTAACGGGGGAGGGGTGTGTGTGTAAATTGTCACACGTTAAATCTTTCTGTAAGGCACTATGATGTCTTGGCTTTACGAACTTCTTGATCCCATGAATGCGTCCCCTTTGGAAATGATAGATATAAGTAAATATTGTAATATAAATAACCCAAAGGAAGATGAAACAGTTTTAGAATTTGTGAAAATCTATAGTTTAGCTGATGCATTCAAATAAAATTATCCACAATTGAACTGATTTACATTGAGACAAATTAATCAATTGAAGCAAGCATGATCCACAATAATTCACCATTATTTTCCAGAATATTTAATTAATTAATGGGTTAAATTGTTATTACACGTTTTAATTTGGAATATTCCTTCAAAATCACATTTGAATCATAAAACTTTACCATATGTACAGTTGATATGAAATATATTCAAGTCGGTACTGATTCGAGATCCTTTTTGTGCAAAACCAGTGTTCATACAGCGTTGGGGTGAATTTGCATCATAATGTAGGATATCTGACCCCCCTGATTCGGAAGCCATTTTGTCACGCCTGAAAGCAAGTCTTTCCTTTTAGCATTATTTATTGTAGGGATAACACTAAATGCCCCTAAATGCCCGTTAAACAACTGTGTATAATTTGATCTAAAGCATGTTGTTAAACTACACATCATAACATATGATATTCTGTGACGGTCAACAAGATCGTGATGGTGACAATATATTTATTAGTAGCGATGAGTTCAACTTAGGAGCAACTTAACCTTGTTTAAGTAAATTTTGCATCAGTAGCTGAGCTCTGTCAATAAAATCACTGTAATGGACACAAGCTCTAGAAAAATGTATGAGTTGTGAAATATAATCTCCATACGCTGATGAAGCTGGAATATTGCTGCTGGGGTCAACATGATATGTGTGTAAAGTGGGGATTAGATACCGTTCCAGCAGATTTTCAATCTATACACTATCCACTTATTGTTTCTAAATTAAACCATTATTTGTTTAACCTTACCAAGGCCGAGTATGGCATTGATCAAAGAAGTTAACTACAAAATATTTTCCTTTACAAGGGACAATAAATCAGAGATGTTATATCATAACCCAGGGTTTCAGATTGCCATCGGTCATCGGCCATTGGCCGAAAATAAATCAAAATGACCGAATATTTTTTGGTCAAGCTGACATTATGACCGATTAATTTTGCTGACTTGTGACAAATTGACCGATGGAATTTTAATTCAATCAGACCAGCAGCGATGTTTTTAGTCTGGATAGTGTTTACTGCGGCAGCTAAAGTTATTACTTCCCGTGGTAAATGCATTTTGTCTGTTTTAGTCCAGTTATTCCCAATACTATAAGGACTACAGCAAGCTAAGGTTGCACTTTTATTGGCCACTTAGGGTGAAAAATGAAACACCTTTAATCATTCCAAATCTAAATTGTTTTTGAACACAAACATCATACCTACAAGATTCCAACTGATCAGGGATAGTTTCCATCATTTTGATTAAAAAAGTATATTTAAAGATAATGCTGTCAAAAAATCTGTACTATGGGACAATCACTTATGATTATTTTTTTTTCCTCTAAAGACTTCATGAATTGTTTTATCATATTTTCAAATCAGAACTAGCTTGCTTTCAACACTATAGAACAACCAGGGCTTTCTGGGAAGATATCTTTTTATAATTTTCCCATTTTTCAAACTGCCTCAAAATAATTGAAAAAAAATTGTTGATTTTTTCTCTTTAAAAATCACAAAAGCTAACTTATTCTTCATTTAACATAGTGATTATGAAATTTTACTATTCTTTTAACCAATGAAAAAAATTATTACGATATCTGATACATAAAATTCACAATAGACTATTTTTAAAATGTTTGATTTTCCATATTCTTGTCCCATAGGTAAGATTGAATTGACCATGTTTAGTCAAATTAAATGAAACAATAACATTCTATATTAAAATCTTCCAATTGTTTCAAAGAAATAAGGTGATGAAAATTGTAAACTAAACCTTTTACACAAATTTGATATAAAAACGATGAGAAAGAATCACCAAAAACATCATTTTTTGCCACCAACACATATATTTTAACTCCTGTTTCTTGCAAAAAGTAAACATATTTTTTACTGAATAAGCTGATTACATAATGAAGTCTACATTTTCATACATGCCAACCCTCGAGAGACTAAAAGCGGTAGGGGGTCTGGGGTTTGCCTCCCCCCCATAGATTTTTTTTTCAGAAGGACGCAAAATAGTGCATTCTTTTGCATTTTGGATTTAAAATCTGTTCAGTCAAATCTCTAAATATAGTATGAAAAAAACATGAAAAAATTAGCATTTTACATATATATCAGTCAAACCTCGGTCCCTTGAACTCGGATGTGCCTAATACCATGGGTGTCTCGAACTTATTTGAAAGTCTAGTCAATTTTCCATATATGTTTAAGTGAAAAAAAACCTCTTTCGCTCGAACACTGATACCTCGAACAGTCGAACTCAATAAATGGCCCCGTCAATAATAAAATCACGAGTTTTACCATGTCAAACTCGAACATATCAGAATCAAAATAAATCATGGAAGCCAGAATGTGTTTTGAGTTTTAACATGGATTGGCGGATATTAGTAAAGTTTATCCCTCGCTTCTGGCTCGGGATAAAATACTAATATCCGCCAATCCATGTTAAAACTCCCAACACATTCTGGCTTCCATGATTTATTTCTTAATTAATCAATCTACTGGCTTGATAAATACAGAACACTTCAATATAAATAGCGGGGTTATTCAACTTAAATCATGTAATCCACGTCATCTCTTGTGTGTGTTACAATAAGATATCATCAATTATGAGTGCATATTGTCGAGTATGTTTTACTATCAAAGCGGAAAAAAACATTTCCTGGTTTATTGTTGAAAACAAGGAAGTTTTACTAATATATTTGAGACTTAAATAACTTATTTTTCACAATTTTTTCAAGATCACAGCTAAGCTGATAAAAAACATGCTAATATTCACATATGAAATTGTAAAGATAAAATTGAGTTTTTAACTCCAAAATTAAATGTCTTTAAAACTATGTATAAATTAGTTTTGCCACCCTCAACTTTTGGCAGATATTAGTAAATTTGTATGTTTTCCCTCGCTTCTGGCTCGGGATAAAATACTAATATCCGCCAATCCATGTTAAAACTCCCAACACATTCTGGCTTCCATGACTTGATAAATACAGAACACTTCAATATAAAATAGCGGGGTTATTCTACTTAAATCATGTAATCCACGTCATCTCTTGTGTGTGTTACAATAAGATATCATCAATTATGAGTGCATATTGTCGAGTATGTTTTACTGTCAAAGCGGAAAAAACATTTCCTGGTTTATTGTTGAAAACAAGGAAGTTTTACTAATATATTTGAGACTTAAATAACTTATTTTTCACAACTTTTCACGTTCACAGGTAAGCTGATAAAAAACATACTAATATTCACATATGAAATTGTAAAGATGAAATTGAGTTTTTAACTCCAAAATTAAATGTCTTTAAAACTATGTATAAATTAGTTTTGCCACCCTCAACTTTTGGCAGATATTAGTAAATTTGTATGTCATCCCTCCCTTCTGGTTCGGTATAAAATACTCATATCTGCCAATCCATGTTAAAACTCAAAACACATTCTGGCTTCCATGATTTATTTCTTAAACTAATTCGGTATAATTAAATTATCAATGGGTTTGATAATATAAAAAAGTTAAATTAATTTCCATTTTGGAACTAAAAACTCAGTTTCATTTTTATTATAATATAGCAACAATACGCCGTCAGAGCAATGATAAATATCAATCGTATTGACTTTTTTTTTTTGCTGCACAGTTTTGAAAATTTTCCATGTAAATAAGGAATACATTTGGTTTGTATATTTTTCATCAAGATGTAAACTGAATATAATGAGCACCCATTTAAATGATCATAATCTAAGCTATCATTAAATGACAGATGCACGGTTGAATGTGTTTACTGTAAGGTGTGATAAATGTCAGGGGTCGTGTTCTCGAAAGTGTCTTAGGACTAATACATGTCCTAAGACCATCTTAGGGCAAATCTTAATCCTAAGTCGTGTTCTCGACCATGTCCTAACTTAGGATATGTCGCAAAATTTGTCTTAACTTTAGGACATCTATGGAGGTTTCTTATGTTGGTCCTAACCCAGAAATTGTAATTTTGGTCGAATTTATTGCAAGCAAAGTGGTTCGGGTTTCAAACTGGTTTGCTAAACTTTTCATTTATTTAAGAAAACCGGTTTAAAACTGAGTTGAAGCCCAAACTGGTTTTCATTTTTATCGAGTCCAAATCAAAACCAGTTCCATAAATTTAGCAAACCGCACGAGAGGCGGTTTTACAGTTTGGTTTTGAAACGTGGCGGCAGCGGAGGAAAAAAAGAACATGCGTCGACTTCATGTTGAAGATTCACAAATGTAATGGGTATGTGAACAACATCAGAAAAGTAAATATCTTTATACAAATGTCTGTTGTAATCAAGTTATCGGTTTACAGGGGGCTTTTTACCTACGTTTAGTCATGAACGCCAACAAAAAAGTGAATTGAAATGTTCTGTGAACAAAATGTTGAAGAATATGACATAGCCATGCATCAGAACTTTCATCATCAATTTGCAGTAAACTATCTATCACTATTAGGTCTATAAGATCATTTAGATCTGGAGTGTCAGCCATCTTTAGAAACCACCAATTCAATAAAATGTGTTAAATCATGGATTAGTTAGAAACTGACTTGTATTAAGCTTAAAACTGGTTTGCTAAACTGTAAACCCTAACCGAAACAAGTTTGATTGCAATAAATGCGACCTTTTGTACCAAAAACGAACTTTAGTTTGTAGAATATGATTTGTATACACATTTATGCTGTTTTTAAATCTAAATAAGTGAACTATCAATGATATTTCTATTATAATTTAAACGGCGCACGAGATATATTTTGTTCATCTTGAATCAGTAATTCATTGAAAGTTTGAAATCAGCTCACTCGAAAGTAATCACAGTGAAATTTTTTACGATGTTAAAAATTAATAATTGGCAAAAAGAAACGTATTCTAATTGTCCCCCGACGCTTCGTCGAAGGAGACTATAGAAATGGGTGTAGTCCGTCCGTGTGCTTGGTTTCCAGATGATAACTTGTGAATGAAAAGTCAGATTGAAGCTGGGTGTGGTATGTAAGTGTATCTTATGAATAACTAGGTCAAGTTCGATAATGACAATTTTTCAACTATTTTTACCAGAGTTATGCCTCTTTTTATACCTCAAAATTGCTAAATATTTGGTTTCCAGATGATAACTTGGGAACAAATAGTCAGGTTGAAACAAGGTTTGGTATGTAAGTGTATCTCATGAATATCGAGATCAAGTTCGATAGCGATCATTTTTCGCCACATCTTACCAGAGTTACATCCCATTTTGCATAACAAAGAAAACATGTGACGCTATCAAAAAATAAATAAATACCACTAATAAGATAGAAATTCAAGAACAACTTTTGAATATTTTATTGAATAAAAAATACAACAATGGAGTATGTGAACTCTTCCAATCTGGACATGTAAATTTCCAAAGCTGCACTTCCTGTCCAAAATGTAGAATAATATTCCATTATTACGAAGTTTGCCAACTTTTTACCTGATTTTTTTCATTCAAATACCCGGTATATATGCTTATCCAATATGCAAATAAACAGAGGTTATTCCTTTAAAACACAATAAATGGTTTGGTGTTTTGCAATAATATTCGATTATCAACAATATTCTAACTATACAATATTCGAAAAGGTGGAGTTGATTGTAACAGGTTAGAACAATCATACACTGAAGTTGAATTTAACAAAGGTAACAAACTTAATCAACCAGTGTGTTGTACAAACAATCTTTTGATCATCAGTGCTCTGAATTTCCCCATTTCATTTTGTGTTGTGAATTCCTGGTTTGTACACTCGGTATACAAATTAATTTATTTGAAATTTACAATTTTTTGTTTGACCTGGTGAAAAAGCTTGTTTTTTTTTAAAGATTTGAACACTGGCAGAGACCCTCAGAATGCAGAATTTAGGGTCTAATTTTTCAAATTTTTCTTGGGGTGGTAACCCCTCCTTAGATTAGGATCACTTTGTGATCTCCATTTTGTCTGTCTGATAACACAAAATTACTTAGGACAAATTGTCTGATAGAAATTGTCTTATATTGGACAGTTGTCCTGTGCTTGTAAAATTGTAGCAGAAACTCTGTAACCAACATGTTTTTGGAAGTTTTTAAGATGTTGAATCCAGAAATGTACAGCAAAGGTCAACAATAAAGTAAGGTTAGAAGAAATTTCAAAAACAGTTAAAAAATCATTAAATTATTGTCATTTTATCACTATTACAAATTTTGAATAATCAGGTCCAATAACAAAATTGAAAAATTCTTACTGGTAAGATGTGCTTAATGCATGGAATGAACTTCACAAAAACAATTAATATTAAGTTATGTGGCTATCGTGGTCGTGGTTGTATGGTAGTTGGGTTTACAACTACATATGCAATCAGTGATTATCACCACTGACGTTGTAAGTTCGAATCGCGCTCAGAGGAGGTATGCATTAATGTTATAATTTGTCAGATCGGTGTTCTCTACACCAACAAAACTGATTGCCAAGATATGGCTACAGAATGCTGAAAGTGGGGTCAAACGCCATAAACCCCGTCTCATTAAGCTTTGATGATGTAAACATCAATAGTATTTAGACCAATAATAAAATCCCCATAGGTAATCAAACGATGAGTATATCAATAGGATAAAAATGGGTTATTTCTTCTGATTTTATTGATATATCAGGTCTAACAACTAATGACTTTTGTCAAATTGAAGGAAACATATAATGTTAAAACTACATTCTTTTGTTACCAAAGTGTAATTTATGCAATTAAATCTTATTTAAAATCGTTTAATTTATCCAGTAATGGTATACAAATATGAACTGCCTCTTGTCACTGATATTTTACAAATCAGGAAAAAGGCTAAAAAGATATGTATAATGTACTGAATAACAAAATATCATACTGAAATGATAAGAGAGTTAGTCAAAAATGTTTTTTGAAAGATCATTATTTGGAATTATTAAAATGTGCATAATTTGCCAAAAAAAAACTCAATACCGGTATAAAAATAATAAAACAGAATGAAAACAATCATCATATTTATTAAAACTTGTAATGATATCATGACAACGTGGTTAAGTTTCACAAAGTTTACTACTGTAAAGAAAATATTTATTTTAAACAATTGCAAAGTAAGATAACAGATAATTTATGACGATAAAGTTTTTAATTGCTTACATCTATTGTTGAGTTTTGTGTTAGTTGTTCTGCAATATTGATCGCTTTGTATTTTGCTTAAACCACAAACGGTATTAATATTCTGATATTTTATCAGATAATAGTTGTACAGTGTGCTAAGCCAGGTGACATGGCATTGAAATGGACTCTATAGAAATAATTTAAAAATATTGATACCAAAACTAACGGGGGAGGGGGGTGTAAATTGTCACACGTTAAATCTTTCTGTAA
>MJUT01000866.1:156502-185958 GCA_002080005.1 Gigantidas platifrons
CCAGTGTTCATACAGCGTTGGGGTGAATTTGCATCATAATGTAGGATATCTGACCCCCCTGATTCGGAAGCCATTTTGTCACGCTCGAAAGCAAGTCTTTACTTTTAGCATTATTTATTGTAAGGATAACATTAAATGCCCCTAAATGCCCGTTAAACAACTGTGTATAATTTGATCAAAATCATGTTGTTAAACTACACATCATAACATATGATATTCTGTGACGGTCAACCAGATCGTGATGGTGACAATATATTTATTAGTAGCGATGAGTTCAACTTAGGAGCAACTTAACCTTGTTTAAGTAACTTTTNGAAAGCAAGTCTTTACTTTTAGCATTATTTATTGTAAGGATAACATTAAATGCCCCTAAATGCCCGTTAAACAACTGTGTATAATTTGATCAAAAGCATGTTGTTAAACTACACATCATTACATATGATATTCTGTGACGGTCAACCAGATCGTGATGGTGACAATATATTTATTAGTAGCGATGAGTTCAACTTAGGAGCAACTTAACCTTGCTTAAGTAACTTTTGCATCAGTAGCTGAGCTCTGTCCATAAAATCACTGTAATGGGCACAAGCTCTAGAAAAATGTATGAGTTGTGAAATATAAACTCCATACGCTGATGAAGCTGGAATATTGCTGCTGGGGTCAAAATGATATGTGTGTAAAGTGGGGATTGGATACCGTTCCAGCAGATTTTCACTCTATACACTATCCACTTATTGTTTATAAATTAAACCATTATTTGTTTAACCTTACCAAGGCCGAGTATGGTAATGATCAAAGAAGTTAACTACAAAATATTTTCTTTTACATGGGACAATAAATCAGAGATGTTATATCATAACCAACATGTTTTTGGAAGTTTTTAAGACGTTGAATCCAGAAATGTACAGCAAAGGTCAACAATAAAGTAAGGTTAGAAGAAATTTCAAAAGCAGTTCAAAACTCATTAAATTATTGTCATTTTATCACTATTACAAATTTTGAATAATCAGGTCCAATAACAAAATTGAAAAATTCTTACTGGCAAGATGTGCTTAATGCATGGAATGAACTTCACAAAAACAATTAATATTAAGTTATGTGGCTATCGTGGTCGTGGTTGTATGGTAGTTGGGTTTACAACTACATATGCAATCAGTGATTATCACCACTGACGTTGTAAGTTCGAATCGCGCTCAGAGGAGGTATGCATTAATGTTATAATTTGTCAGATCGGTGTTCTCTACACCAACAAAACTGATTGCCAAGATATGGCTACAGAATGCTGAAAGTGGCGTCAAACGCCATAAACCCCGTCTCCTTAAGCTTTGATGATGTAAACATCAGTAGTATTTAGACCAATAATAAAATCCCGATAGGTAATCAAACGATGAGTATATCAATAGGATAAAAATGGGTTATTTCTACTGATTTTATTGATATATTAGGTCTGAAAACTAATGACTTTGTCAAATTTAAGGAAACATATAATGTTAAAACTCACTTCCTTTGTTACCAAAGTGTAATTTATGCATGTAAATCTTATTTAAAAACGTGGCTTCTCAGTTAATAACTCATTAACTGTTGTTAAATAATTGATGAAGAAAATGGAAAACGCTTTAAAAGTGTTATAATTTTCATACAAAACACATTAAATAAATACAGGTAAAATTTGCTTGTCTTTCTTGTACAGATAAATGACATGGAAATATGTGTTTTAATAGATATGCAATCTGAATTTGATAACTTTGATAACTTTATTTGATAACACTCAGACACAATACATATATGTGTAACATGAGGTCAATAAACATAACATTTTTACAATAAACGTGACAGAACAGCATGCAAAAAATAAGAAACAGTAGATTATGTTAAATAATACAATTACTAATACAACAAAATTAAAGTAAAGCACTAATGTTTTTTTAGGAACAAAGCCAGTCTCTTGTATAATTCAGTATTACATATTGAAAAAGCCTAGACATGTTTTCTCGACTTGGATAAATACTATAATAAAGAGGCAAATACCTATCTCTAAGACTAGAAATATCATTATTGCTACAGCAAAATAGAAAATGGTATTCATCACCAATAAGGTTAATGTTACACAGATGACAAAAGCGCTCTTCTCTAGGTATATTATACCAACGACCTGTTTCTAAAGGAAAACGTATGTTTGATGTTCTCATTTTCGTTATCCAAATTCTATGAGTATAAGAGAGACGAAGTAAATAGTTTTCAATTTCAAAATCTTTTTTAAACATGGAATAAAATAACCCACGAGAAACATTGTGCATCTCACTAAACCATTTTTGAATAAATTGATCACAAAGAACTTGATTTGTTAAACCTTTATCGCAAACTGTAAACTGTGAAGTAAATATATAACTCATACCAGTATCATTAAATACATTTTCCACAAAATTATCCACTTAAAGTTATACGGACTACCCGTTTTCAATGCCAGCATTGCTACTAAGTTTTGACTCGTTCAATAGTAATTTGCACCAAAAAGAAATCATTCTTAATTTAATTCGAATTTCAAGCGGGAATCTGCCCAGCTCACCATAAACCATAAAATTTGGAGTTGTGCTTCTAACTTTAAGAACCCTTTAACAGAATTTTAAATGAATCTGTTCAATAATCTTTACATTTTCATATCCCCATACTTCACAACCATATAGCAATATTTGTTCAATCATAGCATCAAACAATTTCAACTATAAATCAACAGGAATTGATTCATTTTGTACTAATTTTTATATACAGAACAGCGCTTTTTGTGCTTGATTAGTTAATCTTTTCTTTGTTTCGACAAATGTTCCATTATATTTAAAAATAACACCAAGATATGAAAACATATCAAGAATTTTTAAAATCTCACCTTGCAATGTGAAATTATATTCACGTTTGCACTTACGTTTACTAAATATCATAATATCATGATACAGCTGACCATTTTATGACCAACTGACCAAATACTTATGCAATAAACATCCTGTCTCAACGAAAAGGGCTGTAAACCTCCTTCTGGTAATATCCATGGTTGACACTGTTCTGTATACATTCAATTAATCATGATCATAGATGAAATAAATAAATAAATAAATAAATAAATAAATAAATAAATATAAGGCTCCCTAAATTAAAACAGAAAAAAAACTTTGAATTAAAAACTTTTGAATTTAGATTTTCAGAAAATTGCTTAATTGCATGAGAGAGTATCATATAATATCTCAAATTCATACATTTCAGAAAGATTGTTTATTTAAAATATTATATTTTCATTTAATATATGAATTTTGACAAAACTTTATTTTTTTTCAAGCTGTTAAATTTTAACAGACTTATTCATACATTTTTAGATTGTGTTCTATTTATTTTAATTTTTTATTATTATAAATTTCACTTTTGAGACCATTTGCAAAAGTTTTATTTTTTTCCCCAAGATGTTAAATTTCAACAGACTTATTCTTATATTTTTAGATTGGTTTTTTTCAGCTTAGTTTAGTTTTTTTATATAATACATTTCATTTTTCAGACCTGCATTACTATGTGAAATATCACATTTTATATTTAATTAAAATGTAATGAAAATGAAGTAAAATATATTTAGTTAAGAAGAAAAATTGAAATGGTAAATTTAATGAGAAATGAGATAATGTATATTTTTGGTAATTAAAAAAAACATATACATGTATAAATGAAGAAAAATTGAAATGACGAAAATGACAAATTTATAAATAGTACCCATCTCCACAGTATCACCTGTGGTTCCAATACATGTATACAACATGAAATGACTAAGTTCAACAATCTATATTTTTGGTAAAATTGCAAGAAAATCTAAATCCTTTTAAGTAATGTTCAGACTCTGTTCAGACTTTTCAGTAATTTTCAGACTTTCTTGGCTTTGTAGTGATATATTGTTGAACTTAGTCATTTTTTGGTGAATTTGGCAAAAAGGGTACATGGTTTGTCCGCGCAACTTCTCCTACATTTTTTACGCTATGACGTTTTTATATTGCAGATCGTTTGTGCATACATCAAATATGTGCATGTGGTAAGGATTTTGATTTTCATGAATTTTTACCAAAAATATAGATTGCTGCACTGAGTTTTTTCTTGGTGAATTTGGCTAAAAGGGTACAAGGTTTTTCCGCGCAACTCCTCTTACAGTTTTTACGCTAGGAATTTTTTATATTGTAGATTGTTTGTACATATATCAAAGATGTGCATGTGATAAGGATTTAGATTTTTCTGTATGTTTACTAAAATATAGATTGTTGAACTTAGCCATTTGTGTGTGAATATGGCAAAAAGGGTACATGGTTTGTCTGCGCAACTCCTCCTAGAGTTTGTAAGTTATGAAGTTTTTACATTGCAGAACATTTGTACTCATATCAAAGATGTGCATGTTGTAAGGATTTTGATTTGTAAGAATCTTACCAAAAAATATAGATTGTTGAACTTAGTTATTTTTTTTTTTTACTTGTGAATTTGGCTGAAAGGGTACATGATTTGTCCGTGCAACTCCTCTTACAGTTTTTATGCTACGACGTTTTTATTTTTGTTGAATGTGATTAAACATTATAATTTGACAAATAATATATTTTCTGTGTAGACTTAGTTTTCAATAATCTTGCAGTTTCATCAAATTTGCAAATTTGTTTTATACTTTTCGTCCTTATTTCAAAAACTATAAGAGATAGATACATGTTCAGTTTAACTGCAACCATCCTTAGCGTGGCAAGATCTACATACTCTGCAATGTTGAAGTAAATCTGATTACCCATCTTGGAGTTATTGCCCTGTTTTCATCAAATTTTTTAAAATGTTAATACTTTTCATCTTATATTTCAAAAACTATAAGAGATTGATGTTAAGTTAAGCCACAAAAATGTTCAGTATAACAAGATATATCCACCTTGCAATATTGGAGTATATCTGAATACCCATCTTGGAGTTATTGCCCTTGTTTCATCAAATTAAAAAAAAAAATAATACTTTTCATCTTATATTTCAAAAAACTATAAGAGATAGATGTTAAGTTTAAACTGCAAAACTGTGTAGAATGTCAAGATCTACTTACCCTGCAATTTTGAAGTAAATCCCATTAACCAATTTTGGAGTTATTGCCCTTTTTTCATCAAATTTTCAAAATTTTAATACTTTTTGTCCTTTATTTCAAAAACTATAAGAGATAGCTGTAAAGTTAAACCACAAAAATGTTCAGTATAACAAGATATATCCACCCTGCAATATTGGTGTATATCTGAATACCTATCTTGGATTTATTGCCCTTTTTTCATCAAATTTGTCAAATTTTAATACTTTTCTTCTTATATTTCAAAAGCTATAAGAGATAAAGATTAAGTTTAAATTACAAAATTGTGCAGCATCAAAAGATCGACATACCCTGCAATTTGGAAGTAAATCCCATTACACAATTGTCGAGTTATTGCCCTTGTTTCATCAAATTTTAAAAAATGTTAATACTTTTCATCTTATATTTCGAAAACTATAAGAGATAGATGTTAAGCTTAAATTGCAAACATGTTCAGTATGTCAGGTTCTACGTACCCTGCAATTTTTAAGAAAATCCCATAACCCATTTTGGAGTTATTGCCCTTTTTTCATCAAATTTAAAAAAAAATTAATACTTTTCGTCCTTTATTTCAAAAACTATAAGAGATAGATGTTAAGTTTAACAGCAAACATGTTTAGCATGTCAAGATCGACATACTCTGCAATGTTGAAGTAAATCTGATTACCCATCTTGGAGTTATTGCTCTTTTTTCATCAACTTATTAAAAATGTTGATACTTTTCATCTTATATTTCAAAATCTATAAGAGATAGATGTTAAGTTTAAACTGCAAACATGTTCAGTATGTCAAGATCTATCTACCAAGATGGCCCCCACATTCGAACTTAGCTTACCATAGGACCCTTGTCTGGAACCAGTTGCTCAATTGGAACCAAACTTTGATAAAATATTCATTGGATTGTCCTTTTTCAAAATTGTGTCTGGTGGTCCCACCCTCTGACCAAGATGGCTGCACAGCTGATTTTAGTTTAAAATAGGACCCTATGGGAAATTCACAAAGAAACCATCTTGTCTGGAACCAGTAGCTCAATTATAACCAAACTTTGATGGAATTGTTATTCAATGGTCCTTTTTCAAAATTGTCTCCGACAGTCACGCTCTCCCACCAATATACCGCACCACAGTGCAGTTGCGTTGTTATTGAAAGCAGCTTTGATCCAGGTGAGCGATTACAGGATCATGGGAGCCTCTGGTTTCAGTGTTCAGTGAGTTAAGATGAGAGGTGATTATTTGTCTTGTCGATATTGACCATCACTATTTAAAATTTCTTTTTTCAATTGTCATAGAAACAAAGAGATCGGCACAATAACTCTTCCTCCTTTAAAACAAGCTAAAGAACAAGGAGGAGACAATATATATATATTTCAAACTATCTAAAAAATGAACAACCATGTCCTGGTCTATTAGAGAAAACACGTAATGAGACAGATAAATATAGGATACACAAAATGTAGTAACGCTTGTTTCTGAATCCTTTGTGTTTTTTCTAAATTTGCATTTTGTATAGCGTACGTTTTAGAAATAAGATATACTTAAACCAAAGAAAAAACAATTTATATCATATAACATTATCACTCCCCTTAAGAATCCATAAACATTGAACAATGGCTTCTTAAATATTAAATACACAACTGTCCATATTTAGTTTCGTTATATTTCATATTTTAGAGCGTTGGACCATTTATATAGACAATATTAGCGCAGTGTCTTACATTATAAAGTTTATGTGCATATGACTTTAAAACGGGGATGAAGGCTAGGTTCTCCAAGCCTGTCCCCATTTTTCAGCAGTACATAAATAAACTTTATATTTTACGACACTGCATTAATATTGTGGTTATCCTGCAGAAAAAAATCATTTTAATCTACTCACGTTTACATTTTGAATAAAATAATAAAATAATATAGCAATTCATTGCTTACTCCTTTTGACATAATTCGGTTGGTGACAGCATATAAAAAAATTATCCAATCAATGCAATGTGCCTGCTCAATTAGATCAGATACAGGATATAAGGGAGTATTCAAGCTATTTTGTTAGGTTAAGCATATTTTATTCCAAATTTTGTTTTTCCAGGTAAAGGAGATTGTGTGCTATTTTATTTCTCCATGAAAGAAACATTAATATTATCGTCAATGTGTCAATCAAGAAAGAACTAAGCTGATTACATTTCTTCATTCAAGGTAAATACATACAGATTAATACATGAGCATTCGTCTCAGGCCAATAAGGGTGTCTCGGGATGATAACCAGGCCAATATGGAAATGCCCATGTATTAAACTATTTATAATATACTTCCGACAGCTGCCGACGTAAACATCGGAAGTTGCTTATTTTGTCTGAAGCGCACGAGGAGCACCTACTAACCGTTATTTTC
The DNA here is from genome assembly GCA_002080005.1 of Gigantidas platifrons. Lineage (NCBI taxonomy): Eukaryota > Metazoa > Mollusca > Bivalvia > Mytilida > Modiolidae > Gigantidas > Gigantidas platifrons. Next base: position 163,991 of record MJUT01000866.1, read on the forward strand.
CCTGGGTGTGAAAATATGGACAGCTTACTTCCGGTCATATTGGTCATACAAAAATGCCTTTATTTTAACTAAGTATGCAATGAATATATTTATTCTATGTTATAATATGTACATTACTCTAAATTTGATATTCTATATTTTTACTAAATTGCATAATGCGGGGATAAAGCCATATGACACATGCAGATTTGCTTTCACGAATTGCACGAATTATGAAAAGATACCAGTGGTTTAGTTTTTGGTTGGTTTTATGGTGCTTAATGCCACTGTCAAAAATATTTCAGCTATATCGTGGCTGTCAGTTTTATTGGTGGGGGAAACCGGAATATCCAGAGAAAAACAACGACCTCTCGTAAGCCACTGACAAACTGGGAATTTCTCGATTGATATTGACTTTTGGATTGAAATGAAATGAGAAAATATTCCATTTAGATGCAAACTAATACCTTTAAAGAACCCGAGGAGAATAGCCAAATTATTTGAAATTTCATTTTAGAAAGGATGGGAAACATGTAGATTCGTGTTACACCCTGTGTTTCTAGCATCCGATAGAAGAAGGAAAAATCCAATAAAATAATTAGCTAAAGATCACTGATGAGAGTCGTAGGTCTTATTCTGAGAATACAAATATATGTCCAAATCAGCATCTTCTCTCTTAACCTATGTAATGGCGTATTCGTCAACGGAATCCATCATTATTTTGAGAGAAAACAGTATTACTCAATGTCCTGTAATGCCTTTTTGTAATTTGAAATTGTAAATGTAAATTTAATTGGTGTAATTTTAAGATACAATCTGCAGTATTCCGAAAATACTGAGGAACATGGAATGTCAGTTATTTATGATTTAAGATGTTGATAAGATTGACGGTATTGATTCCTCAATTTGCAAAACTAAAATGAAGGAACTGTCTGTTTTCTTGTGATTATAATTTCATCAGAACTGAATAAGAAATTCGAAATTTAGTCACATCACAAATAATATTAATTACCAGTGAATAATTACTGAGTAAAGCCCATTATATTTGATAATGTTGATAATTTTTAATTTCATTGCAGTTTTTAAGTTGTATAGTATATTCCTCTCGATGAATTTGACGTGAAGTTCAGATTACTATCTATAGTACAGGTCTCTATACAGTTTATGTCTTTATAGTCAACCATATTTAATGCACTTGTTGGCAACTTTCCAATCTACTGCCATATCAACATTTTATGATACCAAGGTACCGTGATTGACTTTTCTGAATTACATTAGAGCCAAGAAAGCATTTATTCCCCAACAATTACAAAATAAGATAGGGAATATTTATGGCCCTATCGATTTAAATTGTATACATCTATTGTTGAGTTTTTTGTTTTTGTTTTTTTTTTTTGTAAGTTGTTCTGCAATACTGATCGCATTGTATTTTGCATAAAAATTAAATACTATTTTTTTTCTTATGGAGATATTTTAGTATGTTGTCAGACAATAGTTGTACAACATGCTAAAACATGTGAAATGTCAATGAAATACGCTCTGTATGAATGATTAAAATATGATACCAAATATAAGGTACTCATTTACCTAAAACTAATTATTTTTGTCTATCCATTATATTACAAATATTTAAAACTGCCTAAGGGCTTTCATGTTAAATTCTGACTAGACTAGCAATACCTCAAGTGATGATGATCTAAGACACATCTCAAAGTGTGTGATTTTATTTGTCATTTCGATAAAGTCTTAATAAGTGTCATTCCTTCCCTTTTCCAAGAAGTGTGGTATTCACGATTGGATTTAAACAATCGCTGAAGTAAAATTGTATATATCCAATTTAGTGCGCACGACGCGTTCAATAAGATCGAAGTGATGATGCACAACCATAGACCGTAAATTGAATATTTACCTGTCTACTGTGACAGTACTTATACTTAGATATCTAGTGTGACGTAGTTATATTTGGTTATCCTGCAATTGGGTCATTTTTTGTCATAATAAATGGGTTGAAATAAAATGTCACTTGTCAAAATAACACTTCACATTGCCATAATAACACATCACATTGTCATACTAATACTTCACAACAGAAATAATGTGATAAATCGTGCTGCTAGCATTCTATCTCAGGTCCACATCAGCAATGTTGTCCAGTTCCTCTGTTTTTTTAATAACATAAACACTTTGATATATCATGCTGCTAACATTCTATCTCCAGTCAATATCAGCAATGTTGTCAAGTTCCACAATTCAACAACAGAAACACTATGATATAATGTGCTGCTAACATTCTATCTTCAGTCAACATTAACAACGGTTTCCAGTTCCACTGCTAGTGCTAAACAACAGAAACGAAGTGATATATCGTGCTGCTAACATCCTATATTCAGTCAACATCAATAACGGTGTACAGTTCCGCTGTTCAACAACATAAACATTGAGATATATGGTGCTGCTAACTTCTTTGCTTTAGCCAACACCAACAACGGTGTCCGGTTTCACTGTTAACCAACATAAACACTGTGATATGTCGTGCTGCTAACATCCTTCCTTCAGCCAATATCAACAAAGGTGTCCAGTTTAACTGTTAAACAACAGAAACACTGATATATCGTGCTGCTAACATTCTATCTTCGCTCAATATGAACAACGCTGTCCAGTTCCACTGTTAAGCAACAGAAACACTATGATATATCGTACTGATAACATTAATCCTTCAGCCAATGTCAACAACGGTGTTCAGTTTTACTGTTAAACAACAGAAATACTGTGATATATCGTGCTGCTAACATCGTATATTCAGTCAACATCAACAACGGTATCCAGTTCCTCAGTTTAACAACATAAACACTTTGATATACTGTGCTGCTAACTTTCTATCTTCAGTCAACATCAACAACGGTGTCCTGTTCCACTGCTAGTGCTAAACAACAGAAACGCAGTAATATATCGTGGTATCAACATCCTATATTCAGTCAACATTAACAACGTTGTCGCGTGCCACTGCTAAATCTCACACTAACTGTGATATTTCGTGCTGCTCACATCCTTCCTTCACTCAATATCAACAACGGTATCCAGTTCCACTGTTAAACATCAGAACCATTGTGAGATAGCATGTTGTAAGTCTGTTTACTTCATCACCGTTTTAAGGTACTATAACAATTGTACTCTATCAGGTTAATAGATAGATAGATAGATAGATAGATAGATAGATAGATAGATAGATAGATAGATAGATAGATAGATAGATAGATAGATAGACAGACAGACAGACAGACAGACAGACAGACAGACAGACAGATAGACAGACAGACAGACAGATAGATAGATAGATAGATAGATAGATAGATAGATAGATAGATAGATAGATAGATTGACATCTAATGGTATATATGGATATTCAGGATGAGAAGAATCTCATAAATATACTTGTGCTATCAGTGCCTAACACCACAAAGTTGTGAGTTCGTACGCCGTTCATGGCGAGGTGTACTAGATACAACATTATGTCATAAAATTTGTCCATGACTTCCGACAAGTCGGTGGTTTTCCCAGGATACTCCAGTTTCCTAAACCAATAAAACCTGCCGCCCAGATATAATTGAAGTATTGTTGAAATGGCGTTAAGCAGCATAAACCAAAATCAATATTTAAAAAATATACAGAAAAGAGAGAGGGGAATGCCAATTGGGACAACCCCTGTGAAAAATGACCTCGACAAGTCAAAAAATCATGAAAACACCAATCAACACAAACTTCACACAAATATTAGAAAACAAACATCGACCAACTCAATTACTGGTATCTATGTCAAGCTCGAAATAAATTAGATGAACAGTATGCTACCTAATTAAGTAAACCAATGCACTGTATGCCACAAAAATGTTGTGTTTCTTCCAATACTATGATGTTCCATTCGCATAAAAAGACAGGGGGATAGGAATGATGACATGTATATTACATACTGAATTATTCTAAGGTTACTAGATGCTCTCTCTGTTTTCTTTCTCTTTTCTCTCCTTTCTATCTCACCTTGCCAAAAGCAATTTGAGCTTTTCCCATCACTTGGCGTCTGTCGTCCGTAGTCTATCGTCCGTCGTGTGTGTCCGTTAACTTTTCACATGTTAATCTTCTCCTGTGAAACCCCTCAGCCAAATGAACTGAAACTTGGTAGGAAGCATCTATGGAAGGTCCTCTATAACGATTGCATATTTTGTCCCAATTGGTTTACAAATGTGGCTGCCGCAGGGAATTATCTTTTCTGATTGGTCGATTTCTAAAAATCTTCTACGCTGAAACCGCTTTGCTCAATGAGCTGAAACTTGGTAAGAAGCATTCATGGGAGGTTCTCTATCACGATTGCCCATTTTGTCTCGATCCATTTAACAAACATGGTTGCCACAGGCAATTATTGTTTCTGATTGGTCGATTTATAAAAATCTTCTACTCTTAAACAGCTTGACCAATTGGACCGAAACGTGATAGAAGCATCTATGGAAGGTCATCTATGGAAATTGCTCATTCCGTCTTGATCCGTTGACAAACATGGACGTCATAGGCAATTATTGTGTCTTTTTGGTCGATTTCTAAAACATATTTTCCTCTGAAACCGCTAGGCGAAATGATATGAAACTTGATAGAAGGCATCTATGGATGTTCCTCTATAGAGATTGCTCATTTCGTATTGATCCAACAAACATGGCTGCCACAACAGGCAATTTTTGTTTTAGATTGGTCGATTTCTAAAATTCTTCTTCTTTGAAACTGCTTTGCCAAAATAAACCGAAATGTGTTGGGAAGCACCTATGGAAGTTTCTATATTAAGTTTCCTCAAAGCAGAATGAAGGATGAGCGACGCAGGCTCAGCACACTGAGCCTCTAATTTAATTTTGCAAGAACAATCATTTTATGGGTTTGCGCTTTAAAAAAAAAAAAAAACTCGAATCCCCAATTGCAAATACAACTGACATTTAGGTGTTGCACAAAATATTTGTTTAAACTAGAATTATATGCATGACTTATTTCTGACTCGATCATTTGTCCTCTATCTTAATTGGCATTTAAGTCAATTCAAAGTGTATATAAAACTTGCATACAGTATTTACAGAGATTGTACATCAGACACTACCTGTGTAAGTGTTCTTCCACAATCATTAAAGGAAATCAGATTTTTTAAAGAATTAAATTGTTGAGTAACAAAATACAATGGGTTATGAGATGCTATATAGTTGTATACAACATGTCATTTTAATTTAATTCTCTTTCGAAGATGTCTATCTAAAAACCAACCTATTTAAAATAAGATGTTTGTCGGACCGATTACATTTTATAGTCGGAGTGTAAGTAGACTGCTTGATAACAATTTCAATTCGATTGTTTTAAAAGAAGTATTAATGAACAACAACGTTTGCTAAACACATTCATTAACTTCATTATTGTATTCTAATATGATCATACATTTGTTTTCTACAGAACTAAAGAATATACAGGCAATGGAAGCTATTAACAAGGTATGCACAGTGGTGTAGAGTAAAATGAAATATGAAAGTAGGTGACGGGGAGGGACGTTTATATGATTATACACCCACCCGGTCCTCCTTCTGGTGGAATTATATTGTTTTAGTACTGTACGTCAGTCACATAATTTTGCATTAACCACTCATTCAGTTTAAACGAACATTCTTCAAAACTTATCATGATTGATTAGTGCAATACGAAGATTGTCAAAGATCATTATCAGTATACAAATGTTCATGTAGTATATTTTTGCTATCATTTGACCACGTTGATTGTTACTTTGTTAGTATATAAGATCATAATGTATTTAAGGAATATACATTGTTGTCGACGTCATATTCCCAATTGACATTGACACATATCAAAATGCAATACTGTCATTTATATTGTAATGCAAGACAAAACTACTTTCAATTGAACTAAGCAAACGGTAAAAATTTTGAGAATCTAAAATGTTACGAAATATTGCCCATATCTTTACCATATAATCGTCTTTAAAAATCATATGAAAATTGAATGATAATAACTTTCTTATCACAAGATCCATGACATGTACGCTTCAATTTCGGATCAAATTTAGCAAGAGTGTATACTAAGGGTATGACATGTCTTTATTTTATATCATATTATTGCAATTGACATGTTGATTTTAAGAATTTAATATGGCGGCTCATTCAAATTACATGTCTTCACATATTAGCCAATAAAGGAACGCGTTATATAGTATATGACACATATTAGCCAATGAAGGTACCTGTTATTTAGTATATAACACATATTAGCCAATGAAGGAACGTGTTATATTGTATATGACATATATTAGCCAATGAAGGAACGTGCTATATAGTATATGACACATATTAGGCAATGAAGGAACGTGTTATATAGTATATGACTCACATTAGCCAATGAAGGAACGTGTTATATAGCATATGACACATATTATCCAAGGAAAGAACGTGTTATATAGTATTTGATTATTCTTTTCTATAAATGTTTCATAATTATCTTTAACTTGATCATTTTATTTCAGAAACTTTGCGATGCTGCAAAAGATGGTGATATAGAGTTGGTACAAGCTTGTCTTCAGGAAGGTGCTGATGTCAACTATAAAGACTTTGCTGTAAGTATTATAAAGTATAGAGCACATATTCTGAGATCATTAAAATAAATATAATTACATAAAAATTGAAAAGAACATCAAGTGTATATAAATACATATTACACTGGTTAAAGTCAAACACACCTCACAAAGAGTGGGTATGAGACTACTACATTTCCTTAGCAAAATACTTATTTAAGAGTGAAATCATAAGCAGTGTTACGGTGTATGTACAAACCCAAATAGAAGACAAGTTGGTAATGAAAGAGAATGTTCAGTTCGGAGATAAAAATAAAAGGTATATATCGGTCAAAGCTTCAGAATATGGGATCAGGTAGATTAAAGATTACAAAGTGAATAACTTGAAGAACAAAGACATTTATGTTGTTTGCAGTCCATAGAAATATCGTGTAGCAAGAAGAGCATATATATGGCCCTTAGTAATACGTACACTAATACACTCCGTAATTAATGTTATTGTAAAAAAGGCTAATTTCCTAAATCTTTATTTTTTTTATTTTTCAATTCTTTAAAGACTTACCTGTTTAATATCGAGAACAATGTATAAAAAGAATGGTCAAAATCCAAAATTGTGCATATATGAAAGATATATAGATTTTATTTTCTATCCAAGTTTTATGGTTTTTTTTAACTCATCCGACCCAAATGGTAATGTCTTTTATTGCCGTAATTTATCGTGCTTTGTCGTAGGCGCCGTCATCTGTCGGTGTCCGTAACACTCTTTTCTGAAGAAAAAAACTGGCCCCTTGGAACCAAATTTCATAGGAAATTGTCAATTGATGGTCAGGTGTCCTCTACCAAATTTATGCTGTTTTTTAATCGGCAATGCACAACAGAAACACAAGGCCTTAAGGTTAATAAAGGGATGTTAACTATTTTTGTGTATGCAGCATTTATTATTTAACTGATGTTGGTGATTTTTTCTTTCTGTTCAGTTTATTAAATCCTCTTTATGTAGTATCCAACAGAGTGTGTATGGTTACTATTCTTTCTAAGAGATAATCAGATTTGATCCAATACTCAAAAATTTAATATCTTGATAATATTTTTTTTCCTTTAAGCTCCTTTAAAAATGACTGTTTGTGTTTTATCAAACAGATTTGAAATAACACTTGTAGCTTTGATATTTAAATGATCAAAGAGAACCAAAGGGATAATTAAACACTCAAAATAATAACTTTTTTTTATTTGAAGTCAAATTTGTCAGCAGTTTTTTCAATGAATTCCTTTTCAGCAGTTGTGTTGCAACTTTTTCCGTTTTCAACATACAAATGTGTAGAAAAAAGGTGACCAACACTCAAAATATTTATTTTATGTTTACTTGTTAATCAGATTTGACTTAGCTCAAAGCTGGTTGTTACTACAGCTATCTTGCATTTGCATATCAACACATTTACATCATATTCTGAAGTTTCAAATAATGATAACATATTTGATCTTACACTTTTAAAACGGTTACAATAATCAGACTTTTATGTTGGTTTCTAAGTTTGTAGAACTAAATAATGACAAAGTGTTACTATAGGCATTTGAGGATGTTGTTTTAGCATGTCTCAAGTGTTTGCCAGAAATGGTTTTCTTCCGGTGAAGCAATGGACTGAAGGTAATGGATTGTTTGCACGTTGTTAATGATACACGTCGCATTCTCAGATTTCAGGATAGACTGCATTACAAATATTTGCAGGTTTGTAATAATTTTGAGCAGGCCTAGGTGCGACTTGAGAGGCGAGCGATATATAGGCTAGTCATAGCGTCATAAGACTTTCGAGCGGAAATAAGGTTATTGTTATGGGTTGTTGTGTTTATAGCTGCGAAACCGTAAACCTTATGGTCTTTGACAAGTTTTCTGATATTTGCGGACCGGAAATATCAGAAAACTGGCCAAGAAACATAAGGTCTACGGCTCCACAGTTACGTGTTTAATGCCACTTTCAACATTATTTTAGCTATATCGTGAAGGCCAGTTTTGTTGGTGGTGGAAACAGGAGTACCTGGAGAAAACCACCGACCTGTGTCACGAGTCACTGACAAAATGTATCACATAATTTGGTATCACGTACACCTGATTTGGATTTAAACTCACAACGCTAGTGGTGATAATCACTGATTGCACAAGTGGTTGTAAATTCAACTACCATATGATCACGACCATGGCGGCCACTCAATACGAAATTACAGTGTATATTTAATGCATAGACACCAATAGACAGGGCCGTAGCTAGGGGTTTAAAACAGGCGAGGCAGTGATATGTGTGTCGCTAATCTTATTGAGATTATGATTCCGAAGAAAATTATGTCTGTATCTTCATCCTAATCTCATTTCAAGGCCTATCAAAGGTGTTCTGGAAATTTGAAATTGAACCCCCAGTGCATTCCTATGGATATTTTGGCATGGACGGATTGTGTCAGACATATATTATAGTAAGACATGTATTATAGTTCAAATCTGCAAAAATATTGATATTATCTTACCCTTTCCAGCGTCTATCAGATAAAATAATCCAATATCCAATTCGAACTGTCCGCCATTTTACTGAATTCGTGAACTTCATTACATGATCAAAATCGTCACATATTTGTTTACAGCTTGTCTCTAGATTAAATGTCTATGTCGTGTGGGGTCAGGTTTTAATCGTGTGATTAAGCTGAATCAGAAAATGTTTATTTTAACAAGATTTGTGACGAAAAATGATTTTTATGTGATGATGACAACTGAATTGTTTATACAATACTTGTGTAGTATAAAGTTGTGTTGTTTGTGAAGATTTGATGATAAAATATATTGTTATATATTTATTGTTTTAGGCTGTGACACCTCTACACTGGGCAGCATGGAAGGGAAAGACAGTTGTGACAAAGTTTCTACTGGAGGCAGGGGCCTTACTGTCTGCTGTGACCAATGAGGTAATTAAACCATCAATGAAACTAATGCAATCAAATATTAAACTCTTCAAGTGACACATGAGGAATGTTATCTAAAATGAAGAAAATTAAATATCGGAAATGTTGTGTTGGGTGGGGTTTTAATCCTGTGATTGAACTGAATCAGAACATGTTAATTTTAACTAGATTTGTGACGAAAAATGATTTTTGTTCATCTCAGGATCAAGAAAACTGATGATTAATATCTTCAAAAATAGAGAAAATAAAATATCAGAATCATCGTGTTGCGTTTTGTTTTCATCGCGGGATTGAACTGAATCAGAAAATGTTCATTTTCAAAAGATTTGTGAAGAAAAATGTTTTTTTGTATGTGCTGATGACAACTGAATTGTTTATAAGATACTTTTGTAGTATAAAGTTGTGTTGTTTGTGAAGATTTGATGACAAATTGTTTGTGTTTAAATATTGTTTTATATTTATTGTTTTAGGGCTCGACACCTCTACACAGGGCAGCAGAGAAGGGAAACACAGATGTGATAAATGTTCTACTGGAGGCTGGAGCCTCACTCTCTGCTGTGGACAATAATGTAATTAATCCCTCAGTAAAACTAAGACAATCAAATATTAAACTCTTCAATTGACACATGAGGAATGTTATCTAAAACGAAGAAAATGAAATATTGGAAATGTCGTGTTGGGTGAGGTTTTAATCGTGTGATTGAACTGAATCAGAAAATGTAAATTTTAACAAGATTTGTGACGAAAAATGATTTGTATGTGATGATGACAGCTCAGTTGTTTATAAAATACTTTTGTAGTATACAGTTGTGTTGTTTGTCAAGATATGATGCGACATTGTTTGTGTTTAAACATTGTTTTATGTTTATTGTCTTAGGGTTTGACACCTCTACACATGGCAGTAGAGAAGGGAAACACAGATGTAACAATGGTTCTACTGGAGGCTGGAGCCTCACTGTCTGCTGTGGTCTATATGGTAATGAAAGCCTCAGTAAAACGAATACAATCAAATATTAAAATCTTCAGGTGACACATGGGGAATGTTACCTGAAATGAAGAAAATGAAATATCGGAAATGTCGTCTTGGGTAAAGTTTTAATCGTGTGATTGCACTGAATCAGAAAATGTTAATGTTAACAAGATTTTTGACAAAAACAATTGTTTTCATGTCAGGATTAAGAAAACTGATGTTGAATATCTTTAAAATGGAGAAAATAATATAAAACACGTCGTGTGGGATCAGGTTTTAATCGTGTGATTGAACTGAATCAGAAAATGTTAATTTTGACAAGATTTGTGAAAAAAAAATGTTTTTTTGTCATGTCAAGTTCAAGAAAACTAATGTTGAATATCTTTCAAAATAGAGAAAATATTGTAGGACACGTCGTGTGGGATCAGGGTTTAATCCTGTGTTTAAGCTGAATCAGAAAATGTTAATATTAACTAGATTTGTGACGAAAAAGGATTTTTATGTGATGATGACAACTGAATTGTTAATAAAACACTTTTGTAGCATAAAGTTGTGTTGTTTGTGAAGATTTGATGACAAATTGTTTGTGTTTAAATATTGTTTTATATTTATTGTTTTAGGGCTCGACACCTCTACACAGGGCAGCAGAGGAGGGAAACACAGATGTGATAAATGTTCTACTGGAGGCTGGAGCCTCACTCTCTGTTGTGGACAATAATGTAATTAAACCCTCAGAAAAACTAAGACAATCAAATATTAAACTCTTCAATTGACACATGAGGAATGTTATCTAAAATGAAGAAAATGAAATATTGGAAATGTCGTGTTGGGGGAGGTTTTAATCGTGTGATTGAACTGAATCAGAAAATGTTAATTTTAACAATAATTGTGACAAAACACTTTTTTTATGTCAGGATGAAGACACTGATGTTGAATACCTTTAAAAATGGAGAACATAATATAGGACACGTTGTGTGGGATCAGGTATTAATCATGTGATTGAACTGAATCAGAAAATGTTAATTTTAAAAAGATTTGTTACAAAAACAGATTTGTTTATGTGATGATGACAACTGAATTGTTTATAAAAACACTTTGTAGTATAAAGTTGTGTTGTTAGTGAAGATTTGATGAGAAATTGTTTGTGTTTAAATATTGTTTTATATTTATTGTTTTAGGGCTGGACACCTCTACACAGGGCAGCAGAGAAGGGACACACAGATGTGATAATGGTTCTACTGGAGGCTGGAGCCTCACTGTCGGCTGTGGACAATAAGGTAATTACACCCTCAGTAAAACTAAGACAATCAAATATTAAACTCTTCAAGTTACACATGAGGAATGTTATTTAAAATAAAGAAAATGAAATATCGGAAATGTCGTGTTGGATGAGGTTTTAATCGTATGATTGAACTGAATCAGAAAATGTTAATTTTAACAAGATTTGTGACCAAAACCAAATTATCATGTCAGGATGATGAAAACTGATGTTGAATATCCATAAAAATGGAGAAAATAATATAGGACACGTTGTGTGGGATCAGGTATCAATCATGTGATTGCACTGAATCAGAAAATGTTAATTTTAAAAAGATTTCTGACAAAACAAATTATCATGTCAGGATGACGAAAACTGATGTTGAATATCCTTAAAAATTGAGAAAATAATATAGGACACGTCGTGTGGGGTCATGTTTTAATCGTGTGATTGAACTGAATCAGAAACTCTTAATTTTAACTAGATTTCTGAAGAACAATTATTTTGTTTCATGTCAGGATCAAGAAAACTAATGTTGAATATCTGCAGAAAGGAGAAGATAAAATATCAGAAACATCGTGTTGGGTTTTGTTTTAATCGTGTGATTGAACTGAATCAGATGAAAAATTGCTTGTGCTTAAATATTGTTTTATATTTATTGTTTTAGGGCTTGACACCTCTACACTGGGCAGCAGTGAGGGGAAACAAAGCTGTGACAAAGGTTCTGCTGGAGGCAGGGGCCTCACTGTCTGCAGTGGACTATATGGTAATTAAACCCTCAGTAAAACCAAGACAATCAATAATTAAACTTTTGAAGTCACACATGAGGAATGTTATCTAAAATGAAGAAAACGAAATATCGAAAATGTCGTTTCGGATCAGATTTTAATCGTGTGATTGAACTGAATCAGAAAATGTTGATTTTAAAAAGATTTGTTACAAAAATGATTTTTATGTGATAACAACTGAATTGTTTATAAAATACTTTTGTAGTATAAAGTTGTGTTGTTTGTGAAGATTTGATGAGAAATTGCTTGTGTTTAAATATTGTTTTATATTTATTGTTTTAGGGCACCACACCTCTACACAAGTCAGCATCGAAGCGAAAGACAGATGTGACAAAGCTTCTATTGGAGGCAGGGTCCTCACCTTCTGCAGTGGACAATAATGTAATTACACCCTCAGTAAAGCTAAGACAATCAAATATTAAACTCTTCAAGTGACACATGAGGAAAGTCATCTAAAATTAACAAAAGGAAATATAGGAAATGATGTGGTGTGTGAGGTTTTAATCGTGTGATTGAACTGAATCAGAAAATGTTAATATTAACAAGATTTATGACGACAAATGTTATTTTATGTGATGATGACAACTGAATTACCTATAAAATTCTTTTGTAGTATAAAGTTGTGTTGATTGTGAAGATTTTATGAGAAATTGTTTGCGTTTAAATATTGTTTAATAATTATTATTTTAGGACAGAACACCTCTACACAGGGCAGCAGAGAAGGGAAACGCAGATGTGACAAAGGTTCTATTTGATGCAGGGGCTTCACTTTCTGCTGTGGACAAACAAGTAAGTATACCCTCAGTAAGACTAAGACAATCAAATATTAAACACTTCAAGTGACACATGAGGAATGTTGCCTAAAATGAAGAAAATGAAATATCGGAAATGGCGTGTTGGGTTAGGTTTTAATCGTGTGATTGAACTGAATAGCAAGATTTGTGACAAATCATTATTGTGTTCATGTCAGGATGAAGAAAACTGATGTTTAATATCTTAAAGAATGGAGAAAATAATATTGTACACTTCGTGTGGGATCAGGTTTTAATCGTGTGATGGAAGATTTTTGACGAAAAATTATTTTTTTTTCGTGTCAGGATCAAGAAAACTAATGTTGAATATCCTCAAAAACGGGGAAGATAAAATATCAGAAGCATCGTGTTGGATTTTGTTTTAATCGTGGGATTGAACTGAATCAGAAAATGTTCATTTTGAAAATATTTGTTACAAAAATGATTTTGATGTGATGATGACAACTGAATTGTTTATAAAAATATTTTTGTAGTATAAAGTTGTGTTGTTTGTGAAGATTTGATGAGAAATTGTTTGTGTTTAAAGATTGTTTTATATTTATTGTATTAGGGCTGGACACCTCTACACATGGCAGCAGAGGAGGGACACACAGATGTGACAATGGTTCTACTGGAGGCTGGAGCCTCACTGTTTGCTGTGGACAATAAGGTAATTAAACCCTCATTAAAACTAAGACAATCAAATATTAAACTCTTTAAGTTACACATGAGGAATATTATCTAAAATGAAGGAAATGAAATATCGGAAATGTCGTGTTGGATGAGGTTTTAATCGTGTGATTGAACTGAATCAGAAAATGTTAATCTTAACAAGATTTGTGACCAAAACCAAATTATCATGTCAGGATGATGAAAACTGATGTTGAATATCCATAAAAATGGAGAAAATAATATAGGACACATTGTGTGGGATCAGGTATTAATCATGTGATTGAACTGAATCAGAAAATGTTAATTTTAAAAAGATTTGTGACGACAAATGATTTTTTTTCTATGTGATGATGACAACTGAATTGTCTATACAATACTTTTGTAGTATAAAGTTTTGTTGTGTGTGAAGATTTGATGAAAAATTGCTTGTGCTTAAATATTGTTTTATATTGATTGTTTTAGGGCTTGACACCTCTACACTTCTCAGCATTGACGGGAATGAAAGATGTGACAATGGTTCTACTGGAGGCAGGGGCCTCACTGTCTGCTGTGGACAGAATGGTAATTAATCCCTCAGTAAAACTAAGACAATCAATTATTAAACTTTTGAAGTCACACATGAGGAATGTTATCTAAAATGAAGAAAACGAAATATCGAAAATGTCGTGTGGGATCAGATTTTAATCGTGTGATTGAACTGAATCAGAAAATGTTGATTTTAAAAAGATTTGTTACAAAAATGATTTTTATGTGATGATAACAACTGAATTGTTTATCAAATACTTTTGTAGTATAAAGTTGTGTTGTTTGTGAAGATTTGATGAGAAATTGCTTGTGTTTAAATATTGTTTTATATTTATTGTTTTAGGGCATCACACCTCTACACAAGGCAGCATGGAAGGGAAATACAGACATGACAAAGGTTCTATTGGCGGCAGGGTCCTCACCTTCTGCAGTGGACAATAATGTAATTAAACCCTCAGTAAAGCTAAGACAATCAAATATTAAACTCTTCAAGTGACACATGAGGAATGTCATCTAAAATGAACAAAAAGAAATATAGGAAATGATGTGTTGTTTTAGGTTTTAATCGTGTGATTGAACTGAATCAGAAAATGTTAATCTTAACAAGATTTATGGCGACAAATGTTTTTTTTATGTGATGATGACAACTGCATTGCCTATAAAATTCTTTTGTAGTATAAAGTTGTGTTGATTGTGAAGATTTGATGAGAAATTGTTTGCGTTTAAATATTGTTTTATAATTATTATTTTAGGGCAGAACACCTCTACACAGGGCAGCAGAGAAGGGAAACGCAGATGTGACAAAGGTTCTATTGGATGCAGGGGCCTCACTGTCTGCTGTGGACATAATGGTAATTAAACCCTCAGTAAAACTAAGATAATCAAATATTAAACACTTCAAGTGACCCATGAGGAATGACACCTAAAATGAAGAAAATGAAATATCGGAAATGTCGTGTTGGGTTAGGTTTTAATCGTGTGATTGAACTGAATAGCAAGATTTGTAAAAAAACATATTTGTGTTCATGTCAGGATGAAGAAAACTGATGTTTAATATCTTAAAGAATGGAGAAAATAATATTATACATGTCGTGTGGGATCAGGTTTTAACCGTGTGATGGCAGATTTTTGACGAAAAGTGATTTTTTTTTTCATGTCAGGATCAAGAGAACTAATGTTGAATAGCTTCAAAAACGGGGAAGATAAAATATCAGAAGCATCGTGTTGGATTTTGTTTTAATCGTGGGATTGAACTGAATCAGAAAATGTTCATTTTGAAAATATTTGTTACAAAAATTATTTTTATGTGATGATGACAACTGAATTGTTTATAAAAATATTTTTGTAGTATAAAGTTGTGTTGTTTGTGAAGATTTGATGAGAAATAGTTTGTGTTTAAAGATTGTTTTATATTTATTGTATTAGGGTTGGACACCTCTACACATGGCAGCAGAGGAGGGATACACAGATGTGACAATGGTTCTACTGGAGGCTGGAGCCTCACTGTCTGCTGTGGACAATAAGGTAATTAAACCATCATTAAAACTAAGACAATCAAATATTAAACTCTTTAAGTTACACATGAGGAATATTATCTAAAATGAAGAAAATTAAATATCGGAAATGTCGTGTTGGGTTAGGTTTTAATCGTGTGATTGAACTGAATAGCAAGATTTGTGAAAAAACATAATTGTTTTCATGTCATGATGAAGAAAACTGATGTTTAATATCTTAAAGAATGGAGAAAATAATATTGTACATGTCGTGTGGGATCAGGTTTTAACCGTGTGATGGAAGATTTTTGACGAAAAATGAATTTTTTTTTCATGTCAGGATCAAGAGAACTAATGTTGAATAGCTTCAAAAACGGGGAAGATAAAATATCAGAAGCATCGTGCTGGATTTTGCTTTAATCGTGGGATTGAACTGAATCAGAAAATGTTCATTTTAAAAATATTTGTTACAAAAAATGATTTTTTATGTGATGATGACAATTGAATTGTTCATAACATACTTTTATAGTAAAAAGTTGTGTTGTTTGTGAAGATTTGATGGGAAATTGTTTGTTTTTAAATATTGTTTAATATTTATTGCTTTAGGGCAGGACACCTCTACACATGGCAGCAGAGAAGGGACACACAGATGTGACAATGGTTCTACTGGAGGCTGGAGCCTCACTGTCTGCTGTGAACAATAAGGTAATTAAACCCTCATTAAAACTAAGACAATCAGATATTAAACTCTTTAAGTTACACATGAGGAATATTATCTAAAATGAATCAGAAAATGTTAATTTTAACAAGATTTGAGAAAAAAAAGTTTTTTTGTCATGTCAAGTTCAAGAAAACTAATGTTGAATATCTTTTAAAATAGAGAAAATATTGTAGGACACGTCGTATGGGATCAGGGTTTAATTGTGTCTTTAAGCTGAATCAAAAAATTTTAAAATTAGCTAGATTTGTGACGAAAAATGATTTTTATGTGATGATGACAACTGAATTGATAATAAACACACTTTTGTAGTATAAAGTTGTGTTGTTTGTGAAGATTTGATGAGAAATTGTTTGTGTTTAAACATTGTTTTATGTTTATTGTCTTAGGGTTACACACCTCTACCCAGGGCAGCAGAGAAGGGAAACACAGATGTTGCAATGGTTCTACCGGAGGATGGAGATTCACTATCTGAAGATGACTATTATGTAATTAAAGCCTCAGTAAAACGAATACAATCAAATATTAAAATCTTCAAGTGACAGATGAGGAATGTTACCTGAAATAAAGAAAATGAAATATCGGATATGTCGTCTTGGGTGAAGTTTTAATCGTGTGATTGCACTGACTCAGAAAATGTTAATTTTAACAAGATTTTTGACAAAAACAATTTTTTTCATGTCAGGATGAAGAAAACTTATGTTGAATATCTTTAAAATGGAGAAAATAATATAGGACACGTCGTGTGGGATCAGGTTTTAATCGTGTGATTGAACTGAATCAGAAAATGTTAATTTTAACAAGATTTGTGAAAAAAAATGTTTTTTTGTCATGTCAAGTTCAAGAAAACTAATGTTGAATATCTTTCAAAATAGAGAAAATATTGTAGGACACGTCGTGTGGGATCAGGGCTTAATTGTGTCTTTAAACTGAATCAGAAAATGTTAATATTAACTAGATGTGTGACGAAAAATTATTTTTATGTGATGATGACAACTGAATTGATTGTAAAAACACTTTTGTAGTATAAAGTTGTGTTGTTGTGAAGATTTGATGAGAAATTGTTTGTGTTTAAACATTGTTTTATGTTAATTGTCTTAGGGTTACGAGTCTCTACCCAGGGCAGCAGAGAAGGGAAACACAGATGTAGCAATGGTTCTACTGGAGGATGGAGATTCACTGTCTGAAGATGACGATTATGTAATTAAAGCCTCAGTAAAACGAATACAATCAAATATTAAAATCTTCAAGTGACACATGAGGAATTTTACCTGAAATAAAGAAAATGAAATATCAGATATGTCGTCTTGGGTGAAGTTTTAATCGTGTGATTGCACTGACTCAGAAATGTTAATTTTAACAAGATTTTTGACAAAAACAATTTTTTCATGTCAGGATGAAGAAAACTTATGTTGAATATCTTTAAAATGGAGAAAATAATATAGGACACGTCGTGTGGGATCAGGTTTTAATCGTGTGATTGAACTGAATCAGAAAATGTTAATTTTATCAAGATTTGTGAAAAAAAATGTTGTTTTATCATGTCAAGTTCAAGAAAACTAATGTTGAATATCTTTCAAAATAGAGAAAATATTGTAGGACACGTCGTGTGGGATCAAGGTTTAATTGTGTCTTTAAGCTGAATCAGAAAATGTTACTATTAACTAGATTTGTGACGAACAAGGATTTGTATGTGATGATGACAACTGAATTGATTATAAAAACACTTTTGTAGTATAAAGTTGTGTTGTTTGTGAAGATTTGATGAGGAATTGTTTGTGTTTAAACATTGTTTTATGTTTATTGTCTTAGGTTAACGCAACTCTACACATGTCAGCAGAGAAGGGAAACAGATATGTAGCAAGGGTTCTACCGGAGGATGGAGATTCACTGTCTGAAGATGACGATTATGTAATTAAAGCCTCAGTAAAACGAATACAATCAAATATTAAAATCTTCAAGTGACACATGAGGAATGTTACCTGAAATAAAGCAAATGAAATATCGGATATGTCGTCTTGGGTGAAGTTTTAATCGTGTGATTGCACTTACTCAGAAAATGTTAATTTTAACAAGATTTTTGACAAAAACATTTTTTTTTCATGTCAGGATGACATAAAAACACTTTTGTAGTATAAAGTTGTGTTGTTTGTGAAGATTTTATGAGAAATTGTTTGTGTTTAAACATTGTTTTATCTTTATTGTCTTAGGTTTTCAAATCTGTACACCGGGAAGCAGAGAAGGGAAACACAGATGTAGCAATGGTTCTACTGGTTCATGTTTTGGTTGTTATTTTGTCTACCTTTACCGTTTAATGTTTGACAGGGGGAGGTTCCTGTATTGGTTGTTATATTGTATACCATTACTGTTTAAGGTTTGACAGAGGGGAGGTTCATGTTTTGGTTTTTATATTGTATACCATTACTGTTTATGATTTTATAGAGGACTGGTTCATGTTTTGGTTGTTTTTTTGTCTGCCATTACTGTTTAATGTTTGACAGGGGGAGGTTCATGTTGTGGTTGTTATATTGTATACCATTACTGTTTAAGGTTTGACAGAGGAGAGGTTCATGTTGTTGTGGTGGTTATATTGTATACCATTACTGTTTAAGGTTTGACAGAGGAGTGGTTCATGTTGTTGTGGTGGATATATTGTATACCATTACTGTTTAAGGTTTGACAGAGAAGTGTTTCATGTTTTGGTTGTTATATTGCATATTATTACTGTTTGAGGTTTGATACAGGAGTTGTTTGAATTGACGTGGTTGTTATTTTGTATAACATTACTGCTTAAGGTTTCACAGAGGAGAGGTTCATGTTGTGGTTGTTTTATTGTATACCATTATTGTTTAATGTTTGACAGAGGGGAAGCTCATGTTATATTTGTTATATTGTATACCATTACTGTTTAAGGTTTGACAGAGGAGTGGTTCATGTTTTGGATGCTATATTGTATACTTTTACTATTTAAGGTTTGATAGAGGAATGGTTTGTATTGTTGTGGTTGTTATATTGTCTACCATTACTGTTTAAGGTTTGACAGAGGAGTGGTTTATGTTGTTTTTGTTATATTGTATATCATTTCTGCTTAAGGTTTTGATAGAGGAGTGGTTCATGTTGTGGTTGCTATATTGTATACCATTACTGTTTAAGGTTTGACAGATGGGAGGTTCATGTTGTGGTTGTTATATTGTATATCATTACTGTTTAAGGTTTTACAGAGAAGTGGTTCATGTTGTTGTTGTTATATTGTATATCATTACTGTTTAAGGTTTTACAGAGAAGTGGTTCATGTTGTTGGTTGTTGTTGTTATGTTGTATACCATTACTGTTTGAAGGGTTTTACAGATGAATGGCCTGTATTGTAGTGGTAGTTATATTGTCTACCATTACTGTTTAGCGTTTGACTGGTGAGAGGTTCGTATTGTTCTGGTTGGTTTTACTGTTTACCTTTTGGTAGATTAGAGGATTGTTTATGTCTATTTTACATTAACTATATTATTTTCCTTAATAATAAAAAAAATGTTTATCTTATAATTGTAGAAATATGCTGCCAGTAGAGCTGACATGGGTAAGTTGTTATCTATTAATATATACATCCTTGTTGGAGGCGAAATAAAACAAAGACAAATGACTACAGTACAAAATGGTTAATGTTTAGTCCAAAATTGTTACTGCTATAATGTATATTTTACATTGTAAACCTATGCGATATTACCATCACTTGGCGTCCGTCCTCGTTGTCTGCCGTTGTTTTCTTCTCTGAATCCATTTTGCCACTTAGAACCAAGCTTAGTAGGAATATACACTAAATGGTCTCCTTCATAGTTAATAGGTTGATCAGATGTATACAAAATAAACAAGAGTTCCAAAGTTGTCGACAAGGATGTGTCCATATATATAGGTATACATTATTTATTGTTCATTTCTTTTTGATGATTATTTTTTATGAATTCATGAGGACAATTCCTAACGTTATTATGGAACTATTAGTTTTTGACAATAGAGGTAAACAAATATCTTTTTATACGTCCTTCTCGAGACAGACCGTATTATATGATTGGGGATGGCGGGCGGCGGGAGGCGGGCTGGCGGACGTCCACACAGGTTTCCGCACAATAACTTTAGTTCTGTATATCGAATCTTTACCAAACTTGGCCACATGATGGAAGGGGAAGAATCCTATTTATATGGGGGTCATTAGGTCAAAGGTCAAGGTCACCGTTACTATTAATATATGTTTTGACAACAGGATGGTTTCCACATTATAACTTTAGTTCTGAATGTTGGATCTTTACCAAAGTGACCACATGATTGCCCTGTGGATGGGAAAGAACTTGTTTATTTTGGAGTCATTAGGTCAAAGGTCAAAGTCACCGTTACTATAAATATATTTTTGACAACAGGACCGTTTCCGCACAATAACTTTAGTTCTGTATATTGGATATCCTGATAGAAATATATAGTTGCATATTAACCTAATGGCACAAAAGTGGTGAAATGCCACAAAATTTATCACCTCAAAGGACTTAATTTTCCTGCTCACATGATTAGTTGTTTGACTTAATTATAATTATATCGTTTGATAATTTATATAGACGGGCGTAATTTGTGATGCACACATTTCTTGTTTAATATTCCTCTAATTGTAATGTACTTTTCTGCAAAGTGTTCATCTTTGTTATAAGTTATTGATGGGCCATCAACATGTTTTGTTATTTTTTTTCCAAAATTTCAAATTTTGACATACTTAAAAGATATATAGAATTTTTATTTTTCATCCAATTTTGATGCGTTTTTTGTTGTTGAATGAATTGTGTTGCGAGCTTTTGATAATATGTCGGTGGATTTCATTTCTCTCTTTTATGGCTTCTGAGATAAACTTGACCGAAAGAGGCCGTGAAATGCAAATTGATCAGATAACATGACTAGCCTATATTTATTCTTTTCTAATACAAGGGAACAATCAAATATAGAATCAGTAACAATAAATTGAAACATGCAGCTTTTCTATAAAGATGATCAACGGGGAATAACTCTAGGAGAAATAATTTGAAAATGTTTTCAAATTATTATTGTGTGAGCCACTGAACCATTTGAATCACACCTTGCTGGAATCTTCTTCGGATAGTCTTAAAGGACATGTATGTTTTTTATATTGATCGCAAATCCAAGATGGCCACCCCAACAGGCTATATTTTAATAGAGGACTTATAATGTGAAAATAAAT
>MJUT01000866.1:230905-265122 GCA_002080005.1 Gigantidas platifrons
CGATCCTACCATTGTCAATACATTAACCAGTGACCAGGAAAAGCACGATAATGTACGACAGCATTGGAGACAAAAACTAAAAAAGCTCGTGTACGCATAAAACGAGCTAATAGTGGTAGTTATTAAATCTAGCCTCCCCCCGATCAAAACAAAATACTAAAAATGTGGCATGGGATGGGAATATTAAGAAAAAAAATTGAGGACAATATACCAATTGTAAACATTGCATTGCAGTTGATCTGATATTAAAACATAACCAAATGGGCTCGAGGCTTGGAAGGGTCAAATACATTATTTATTCAACTAACATGAAATCGACTTTGTGGCATCACATGAAGAGGTGTCATGGCCGCTTACACTACGACATGACATTCAAAATATTCATATTTCTAATCGGGTATATTAATGTTAATAAGGGTGTTTTTGCTTAATAATTAGGTATTTACGAATAAAAAGTTAGAATGTTTTGAATTATAGCAATTGTGCAACTGACTTTAAGACACTTCATTAATATTGTGTTTATCCTGCAGAAAAAAATCACATTAATCCATCGACGTTTATATTGTGAATTAAATAATAAAATGATATAATTATCCCTTGACTGCCCCATTTGATATTTTCTGTCACCAGGAAGTGAACTGGATTTACATCTAGTTCCGAAAGGGGTACCAGAAAAGCTCAATTTTGGTCAGTGACAATATATAACAAAGATATAGCCACTTAATGCAATATGGCAGCTTAAATAGAATAAGAATCCTATACTTCCACAGATTACATACTGTCAAAGTACCTTTATTAGTTTGCACCAATTTTCGTGGTTTCTACAAAATGCATTATTATACTTCAGTATCATTTTTAAATAAAAAATCTAGTGGAATATTTTAACTAATAAATCCTAAATTCCTTGTTTTCTCTATTTAACCTGTCATCAGTTTTTACTATTAATTATAACAGTGATCTAGATCGCCAAAGCGCTTACGATATCGGTAAAAAGACAATGATCTAAAACGTGTACGTGACGTAAGTATGTATATAATGGCCACCGCTGGTGTGCCCAGTGGAACCATTCTGGCTGTTCATTTGCAGAAATGTTCGCATTTATCAAACGAAATAAGAGTGATGCAAAAAAAAGAGTTTCAGTATAATAAAACAATTATTGCCTGCACTTAAGGTGAACATCATAATTGTTCACCTTAAGGACAGGCATTAATTATATATTGATTCATGGATTCTTGAATTTGTGGTTTTGGATTATGATTACCCTTTGGTATCTTCAAACTCTTCAAACATTACAGGCAACAATCAATGGGGAAAATTTTTATTTCGTTTGATTTTTATTTTCGTGGTTTAGGTCGACCAAGAAATCAGCGAAAATTAGAACCCTACGATTAATTATGATTTCACAGTACTTAATGTTAGATAAATACAATTACACTAATCTGGTCAACATATGACACATTAATATAGTGCTACATATATGTGACACGAATGTCAAATTCCATTCCTCGGGGAGTTCGCTGCAGGATATATACAACGAATCAAATACACAATTTCCCTTAAGAGGGAACGAAAATAAGTTCATCCTGTGTTGAGAGTACCTGCAGGTAAAACAACATTAGTAGATTCTACTGAACAATTATTATTGATGACATGTTGTAAGGCCATATCGTCAGATGTCATCTAATATATGCACAGTCAAACATGTCCATGCAGTCACCTCTATTAAGCAGTCACCTCTATTAAGCAGTCACCTGTATTAAACATCTTTTTTTTGTCATATGATAGAAAATTTCATATCAATTGAACCTCCTTTAAGGGGTCACCTGTCTGATAAGGCCACCTTTTTTTGTCCCAATGGTGACCTCTTAATACATGTTGGGTTGTATTTATATGTATCATATGACCAGAAATCCTCCCTTCCATTAGTTGATATCCTGCAGTTCTACCTGACATTTGTTTAATTATAATTGAAGTATCTCTTTAATCAAGGTTATATATCATATAAAACAAATTGTCCAAAAACAAAATATTTTAAAAAGAATATGCGATTACGTTCACTCTAATAGAAATAATTTGACATTAATGTTTTTTAACGTGATCTTTGAACATATTAGTATGAAGTCAGAATACAGGAGAATAAACACGGTCGATGTCAAACATCATTAAGATCATGAAGATCGGTGTCATATACAAGCTGTACAAATCTGTCGGAGAAAGAGTGTGGTTACTACACCCTAAAGCAGAAGCGATTTTAATAAAGGGTTCTTGTTCTTCATACAGTGCATTCCCATTAGCACATAATGGCAATCATGACCGCGATAGCATGGTACGTATAGTATGCTTCTTACAAACTTCTAGGAATATCATTGGTTTAAAGTGATCACGTGGAAACCGTGTATATTCAATACACGATCAGTAGATGATTAATACACGGTTAGTAGTAGAGTCATCTCCCTTTTTCTTTCAAAACAAATATGACGTTGAACAACGACACACTGGCGCGTTTCGCCCTGGCAACAGACGTTGAAATTATAAACAAGCGTATCAATTTGTTTTAATATTTCAATAAAAATATAATTGACCCGAGTAAGTTTTTCCCCAAATGTTGGTTCAATGACTTGACCAATGTAACATTCCACAAGTCACCAAATATGGTTATAGCGACACATATGAATCACTTACACACAACACAAAAAATACATATTTATTAGTTTTGATGCAGTTACATCTAAATCCATCATACAAAGGTAATCAGTAAGATATATTCGTTACACAGTGTGTTAGTGACCTAATACGATATATACGGGGTCAGTAAATTAAATACGGGGCTCGAGCTATTTGCTGACCCCGTATATCATACTATGTCACTAGCATACTGTGTAGCGAATAATCTACCTTCCATGACTTGGTTAACCGTTACGAAACACCATCACAAATGACCACGGGTATTTTTCTTCGCTTGTCGTAATCACGATCGGGTCATTCCTCATTCATTACTTATTACCGGGTTATAAATAAGAGTAACGCGACGGGTGCTATTAGTAGAAAACGAACTGCTGACCCATTACGAAGTATCTGAGTGTACCTCCGTTTTTCAGTGGGGTTTGTGTTACTCATTCTTTTATTTTCTGAGTAGTGCTTTGTGGATCATTGTTTGTCACTTTTTATATTTGGTCATTGTATTTTCTGTCCTCCTTCGATTTATGGCTTCTGATTTCCCCCATTGGTATCTTCAAACATTAACATAACAGGAAGTGTGAAACAGTTTGTTACTGACTTTCTGGATGAGATCAGTAGTTTTTCTTGAGTACTCCGGTTTCACTCATCAATCAAACTGATAACTACCGTTTTACTGAGATATTGTTGAAGGCAGCATTAAACATGACCATTAACGTTATTGAATACAATCCTAAAATTGGTGCACTCGACTCGCAGGCGCAAGTGATAAAGTTTCCAGTTGATTGCCCATGGTCGATGGTTCTTTCCTGGTACACCGGCTTCTTCCACCACTAAAACTAGTCGCCATTATATATTATTATATATGTTTTCATAAACAAAATCGTGCTTACAAGAAAATGTTACCAAGCAATACATATAATCGATAACAAAAACATTTTTTTCTTTAGATTTTAACCTTGACGATATGTCAATGACCTCCTTCTGGATTGGGGCATTGCGATGAACTCCTTCTTGATTCAAGTATTAGGATGTATGAAATCAAATAAGCATCGAAATATGTTGACTGTACAATGGACATTGGGTTTAATGTTGTCAACTTTTGAAGGTAAGCGATATTCTGTATCAGTCATGTAATCGTGAGCATGCTCGCCCGAGTGTGGCATACCGTGGGTTCGATCCCCTATGGGGTCAAACTAAAGTTTATGAAATTGGAATTCGTTACTTCTCGGCTAAAACGGGACATTAAGAACTAGTTGGCATGGAATCGGGATACTATACCGATTGTATTGTAAAAATCCAACTGAGCGTGTTGGTCTTGTACAAAATCGACATCATCATCATCTCATCAAAATGGAACTTGTTCTCGCCATGATATAGCTGGAAAAAAGCTCACTTGGTGGTAACCAACAATCAATCACTCGCTAACTTGGCTGGATTTTATTTACTGCTGCAGGTAAGATATCACCTGTAAATAGATAGTGGTCACTGGAATGTGATCTGGTTTTTTTTTTTTTTTTTTATGGTGGCGTTTTGGTATCCTTTGTTTCTGTTTTTACTTTGTTTTTTTTTGTTTGATTTTTCTTTCTTGTAAATTGATTAACTTTATGGGTTACTGATAGGTAAGAACAATAATGTGCTCATCTATTTAAAACGGGTGTCGCATAATCTTACAGTTTCCGATATGAACTCAATATGTACTGATCGTGATTATGTTATCATTTATTTTGTGATAGTATCTAAATTTGTTGAGAGGACTGTGAATATGTACAATTCTTTTGTCATTTCTTTATATAAGTACTGCAGTCGTGAATCAAGTTATCAAGAGTGGAGTGTTATGATCCCATTTACAGCTTTAACCCAGCCACATTGATTTTGCTGTCATAATACAAGACCTGGATTTTCAACTGCATATGTGGTCTTTTTCTGTTGTTGCTCCCAGTGAGTTAAGCTGAGATGTGCATATTCGGGTTGCTGATATTGGTGGAATTGTTGGCCCTCAATGTTTACACTTTCTTTTGTTTTGCTGATATTGGTGGAATTGTTGGCCCTCACTGTTTACACTTTCTTTTGTTTTGCTGATATTGGTGGACTTGTTGGCCCTCACTGTTTACACTTTCTTTTGTTTTGCTGATATTGGTGGAATTGTTGGCCCTCACTGTTTACACTTTCTTTTGTTTTGCTGATATTGGTTGAATTGTTGGCCCTCAATGTTTACACTTTCTTTTGTTTTGCTGATACAACACTTGGATTTGGAATTGCAANTGCATATGTGTNCTTTTTCTGGTGTTGCTCCCAGTGAGTTAAGCTGAGATGTGCATATTCGGGTTCCTGATATTGGTGGAATTGTTGGCCCTCACTGTTTACACTTTCTTTTGTTTTCCTGATATTGGTTGAATTGTTGACTATCACTGATTAAACTTTCTCTTTATAATGATATATTTGAAAGGATCAAAGGAGAGGAAAGAAATTATGTGTTTCAAATTGTGATTCATAAAAACATATTTGTAAAAAGAGTTTGAAGATACCAAAGGGCTAATCAGAATCCGTATATCGAAGAAGAACAGACAACACAATGGCCAAAAAAGAACAAAAGGACAAACAACGATCTACAAAACATACACATAGAACTAAAGATCGAGTAACAGGAACCCCACTAAAAACCTAGGGAGAACTCAGGTGCTCCGGAAGGGTGAGTAGTTCCTGTTCCACCAGTGGCACCCGTCGTGTTAATCTGGTTAGGAACCCAGCTATAAGTCATGAACGAGGAACGGACCGGGAAGTGTTTACGACAAGAATTACATAAAATATCAATATATATGACAACAAAGTATAAACAATGACAATGCATGAGTTCGTGGAGGACAAAGCCAGTCTCCAGCAGTATACCTTTGTAGTATTTACAAAGTAACACAACAATTGAAAAGGGTATGGGACAGAATATTTCTCCGGAAATAAAAAATATATAATATTATTACCCCACGATCTTCATCAATAATAAATGTATATATATATGAGTTGGATTTTTATAGTGTTAGCTCACTGAAACAACAGTCGCGGGGAGACATGAGTTTACCATACATATCAATAAAGATGAGTCTATATACCAGTAACAGGACGGGTACATTTGTAGAGTAGGAACAGTTTACCCTGCCGGAGTACCTGCGTTTATCATACATATCAATTAAGGTGAGTCTATATACCAGTAACATGACGGGTACATTTGTAGAGTAGGAACAGTTTACCCTGCCGGAGCACCTGAGTTTATCATACATACCAATTAAGGTGAGTCTATGTACCAGTAACAGGACGGGTACATTTGTAGAGTAGGAACAATTTACCCTGCCGGAGCACCCGAGTTTATCATACATTTCAATAAAGGTGAGTATATATAACAGTAAAACGAAGGGTGCTAGAAGTGGTGCAGGAACCCCGGTGCCACTACGGGAGCAAGAACTATACCAGTATATGATTGTTCAGACTCTCGTTTTAGTCATACAGTGAGACGAGTCTAAACCGATCCTCCTTGGGAACGACTTTTGTGTTTGGAATAGACATGTTACATTAACAAAGATTTCCTACATTGGGGGTTTATTTATTGTTAGGTTTACACGGGATTTCGTTTTATCCTGGATTTGGTTAAGACAGGTTTCACTGTAACTAGACTGTATATATGCCAACCATTCTTCGTTCTTATTCTGAAACGCTGCGTGTATGAGAGAACGGATGAAAAGCATCAACATGTATCCGTTAGGGGTATCGATTTTGCCTCTTTCTACGGTTTTGTATGGTGGATTTTTGAATATTTCGTAGGAGGGATATTTGTTGTTTTTCTTTTAATTTCTAGAACTTTCTGGAACGAACTGTTCTGACAGTGGAGTATTTTTGCTTTTTCATTTTATTTCTACGATTTTTTTTTACTTTGAGAACTCGCCCAACAGTGGGGTATTGTTTTGTATTCGTTTAAATATTATCCTACGTCTCTGTTTCAAAACCCAATATAAACTATGATGTATATTCACAATGTTAAAGACCTTTGTATATTTTATATCCTTTTTTGTATTTAGTATCAACTTAAAAGAAATACTGTGAATACCAGTATTCCTGGTACGTGGGATAATATTTCGTGGATATATAAGTACGTGAATACCAATTTTCATGGTTGGAAGTAAACATATAATTTTGTTCGTAGCTATATAGATTCGGTGATCGCCTGTTGTGTTGACAGCACTTATATAGATTTAATACAGCTGTGTATGTAACGTAATGCCTGATGTTATTAGACAGCATCAGATATCTGCTGGCATCAATTGTCCGATTTATTCCGTCAAACAATTTGCGCATGCGGGAACGATATATCCGGATAGAGTGAAAATATAAAGACACTCATCAGAATAGAGATAATTGTAACGTATTTGAAAATTTTGAAGACATCAATTATCATATCTTGATCTTAAATATCCGTTTACTGGTTCCAATAAGGCACAGTTAGTATACTAATTTGCATCCATGAAATCAGCAACTGATGTGGGCAAATATTAAAATGCAATGCAGTAATCTTCCAAATGGCAACATGAATTCTTAATTTCGAGGTGTGATACTATCCACACAAAATCCACGATAATTATTGGTTCACGGTGGATAACAATGGATTCACAGTAGTAGCTTTCACACGTTTAATTCATGATTTTGATATTTGTGCTCATTACTGTACATTGTATATTTTCAAAGTTGTTTTTATCCTCCAATACACATTAATGAATACATGTAAAAAGAGGTTTTCGACTATAGGAACCATACATGTACAAAAACAACGTAGAACTAAATTTTAAACAAGCAACAATAAAACAAAGCAAAACGATTTAATATGCGTTAAAAACCGTTCCCGAAAGGTGTACACGAATTCACATCAAATATAAAAACCGTGATTGAAAACATGAACGGTTTCCATGAATTTACATAAAATAACGTGATTGACAACATGTTCAAGAACAGTTTTCATGAATTTACATAAAAACACGTGATTGGAAACATGTTCAAGAACTGTTTTCATGAATTTACATAAAATCATGTGATTGAAAACATGTTCAAGAACTGTTTTCATGGATATATGAAAACACGTGATTGAAAATATGTTCAAGAACTGTTTTCATGAATTTACATAAAAACACGTGATTGAAAACATGTTCAAGAACTGTTTTCATGAATTTACATAAAAACACGTGATTGAAAACATGTTCAAGAACTGTTTTCATGGATACATGAAAACACGTGATTGAAAATATGTTCAAGAACTGTTTTCATGAATTTACATAAAAACACGTGATTGAAAACATATTCAAGAACTGTTTTCATGAATTTACATAAAAACACATGATTGAGAACATGTTCAAGAACGGTTTTCTTGAATTTACATGCACTTTAGATACTGTGGTGTTTCTGTAAAACTACTGCACGTGAACAGAGGGGGTTTATGGTGTTTAATGTCACTTTCCGGGAAAATTTACATCACTTTAAAAACTGTTTTGTATCTTTTAAACTACTGCTGGTGATCTAATTGTAGAGGGTATGGTGTTCAACCCCACGTTTAACAATATTTCAGTTATATCGTGGTGGTCAGTTTTATTGGTGGAGAAAACCGGAGGATCCGGCCTGTCGCAAGTCACCGACAAATTTGATCACATAATATAGCATCGAGTACACATCGCGATGAGCGGAATTCGAACTTACAACTTTATTGGTGATAGGCACTGATTGCACAGATAGTTGTAAATCCAAGTACCATACGATGACGACCACGACTGTCTCTAATGTAGACGTCATCAGCACGGAATGTGGAAAATCCTCCATAACGTCTTCGTAAATACGTACCAAATGACATTAGGGGAATAGTTCAAAATATTATTTTATGCTTTCATGGGGGAACAGTTCAAAGAAATATGTTATACATTCATTTCATTTTGCGTGGGACTGTAGCATAAAAAAATTACACTACTGACCACATTTTCCTCCTCCAAAAAAACCGGTATAGAATAATAGTTGTGTATTCTGACAGTACTAAATAAATGTTAGAGAGTACCAAAAGGAGCAATCAACAATGGACACTCCAGAGAAACTGGCAAATAAACGTTAGAGAATATCGAAAGGAGAAATTAACAATGGACACTCCAGAGAAACTGGCAAATAAACGTTAGAGAGTACCGAAAGGAGCAATCAACAATGGACACTCCAAAGAAACTGGCAAATAAACGTTAGAGAATATTGAAAGGAGCAATCAACAATGGAAAATCCAGAGAAACTAGCAAAATATGGTACACAAGACGATGATAAACAAAAACAAAAACATAACTTGGACTCCACCAAAAAAACAGGGCTGAAGTCAGGTGCTCGTGAATGGTCAGCAGTTTCTGTTTCTTATATGCCACTGGCCGTGTTACTCGTGTATACAGTCAAGTCCGGTAAAAGTATTGACAGTGATAGAGGAAAGAAAACATCTACGTAAAAAGTGAAAGATCCATTGTCATTTGAGATATGGATATTTTTAACGGTCAACTAGCGATCACTTCAACCTTGGAGTAACGTAGCCTTGTTCGAGTAGCTTTTGCGTCAGTAGCGGAGATCTGTTCAGAGAATCACTGTACTGGGCAAAAGCTCTAGAATAACATATGAGTTTTAAATGTGAACTCCATATGCTGGTGATGCTGGAATATTGCTACTGATGAAGGGACTGTTGACTATTGGAAAAGTAAAGTCGTAGAGATTTTGGTTTTTATTTATCTTCCTCTCTCGTCGATTTCAAGGTGAAGGTCAAGATAAGAAGAAGCATTTTGAGTTTCAGTAGTATCCTTTACTTCAAACTCATTTGGATGGATGCGATGTAGATAATCATTGAATTGTTAAATGATAGAACATAGTCTATATAGCGGAAGCTGGAATTGAAGATTTGGGCTAATATATGAATATAATGTGTGTATATTATCAGTAATTAATTTGGACATAATCTTTTTAACCTGACCGACGAATATTGTCAGTGTAAATTACTAACTCGGTCAGTGTTACGTCAATCGCAGATGACCTCACCGTTAAAAAAAAACAATAATGTACGTTTTGAATGTTTCGTACTATCGGACTCGATGTTGTACTCAAGATAATGTCTGTCTCAACCCTGATAACTGCCGTTATTCTATACCTATGTTATAGATAATACAGTCAAATATGTAGTAAGAGGGCACCGTTAGGACAACGAGAAGGTGACCTTTAAATACGGGTGAACTCTTAAAAGAGGATCAAGTCATATGAAAATTGTCTATAACAAAAAAAGAAAAAAGATGACCTTTTAATACAGGTGACTGCTTGGGCAGACAGCTTGGGTAGGTTCGACTGTTTATTTAATATAGTTAAGATTACTATCTTTATATTCATGAATAAAATTGCACTTACAAGAACATGTTACTTAGAAATATATGTAATCGATAGCAAAAAACAAGTTGTTCTTTAAATTTGAGCCTCGACGTCATATTTTGTATTTAAAATCCAGATTTAATTAAATTTTAAGCGATTTTACATGTCAATGCAATTTCAAATGTCAAGTTTTGTTGTACTAATCATACTGTATGTTAGTAATATATATCTTAATTATCTATAAATCAATTATTAACAAAACGTAGATATCTAAATTAGTACCACTTGAACAAAGACAACAGAAAAGGTTTTTTTATCCAATCATTATTTAGATTCGTGGATTAGTTGCATTGATGTAGCACAACATTATGTAACCTCGTTCTGGATTAAAGCATTACAATGAGTTTGTTATGGATTAAATCATTGCAACGCACTCGTTCTGGATGAAATCATATACGCGTAGAAATATGTTGACGATGCGATGGACTTTGGGTTTAATGTTATCAACTATTGAAGGTAAGCTATGTTCTGTATCGGTCATGTAATGGTGAGCGTGCTCGCCCCGAGTGCGGCAAATATTGTATTGGAATCCCTGTCGGGTCAAACCAAAGATTATAAAATTGGAATTCGCTACTTCTCGGATAAAAACGGTACATGAAGAAAAAAAGAGCAAAGACTGGTTGGCTTGGAATCAGGAAAATATGTCCCAGTGGATTGGCATGTTGTTTTCGTGAAATAGTATTGTAAAAATCAAACTGAACGTGTTGGTCTTGTACAAAGCCGACATAATCAGAATGGCACTTGTTCTCGGCGTGATATAGCCGAAAAATTATCAGTTGGCGCTAAACAACAATTATTCACTCGCTAACTTGGCTTGATTTTATTTAATGCTGAATGAAAGATATTATCTCTAAATATACATGTATAGTGGTCATTTAATTTGACCTTTTTTGAGTTGGATGTTTTCTTTTGCTTTGTTTTTTTGTTTTTTGTTTTTTTTTTATTTGTTTTTTTTTTTTTTTTTTGCAAAATGATTAACTTTATGAGCAAGAACATACTTTGCTATTCTATATGGTAACATATTTGGAAGATATTTATTCTTTTTATTCTTCTTCCAATTTTGATTCCTTTTTGTTTGAATTGATTGTGTTGAGAGTTTGTCCACATATACCTCTAACTCTTATGGTGTCCGAGATAAACTCTACCGAAAGGGGCCAACACATGCCAAATTTCAAAAATTGCATTTTATCATTCGTCATCCAATTTGAATGCAGTTTTTTGAGACATGCTTTTAAAATTTGGTGGGATAACTGGAAAAGTGAGAACAATAAATACAGTGATATCCGAAAAACAAAATAAAATTGTTAACAGTGGAAATAAGTAGAAGCTTAAATTGTAACCAAAGCAAAAAAGAAAGCGATAGATGAGAAAGGCAATTCGATAAATTAAAACTAATAGCGCATGAAACTGATGAAATAAGCGCGCAAATATAGCAAATAGGAGGCTTAGTTAAAAAAAAGTACTATTGTGAAAAAAAAACAGAGGCAGCGAAATTTAGATCTCGTGTTAAATGGGCGGAATAAGAGAAAACATCAAGGAGACATTTCTTTAACCCTGAAAAAGGCGGCGCCAAGAAAATTTATTTTTAGAATTAAGACGTCAGATTGTAATAATAAGTCCTAATAAGAGTGACATTGACTCGATAATGAATGAGCAGGGTTTTCCTTTACTCCAAACTTTTTTCAATGAGAAGGGTGGGATGAAAATAGTGCACATGAACTTACAAGGTATATTGTTAATAAATTAGACAATAGCAAAAAAGAGATGTTTCCCAAAGACATTTTCTTAGATGAAATTGGTAAAGTTATTAAAATATTGAAACCAAATAAATCTTTGATTAAAAATGCATTGCTCCTTATATACTAATTTAATTATATTCTAGAGTTTTCCAAAAAGTGTGACATTGTTTACAAACATAAACAATATATAGAAATATCTAGAACATATCAAAATTCAAGGTCATAATTAAAAACTTGTAAAAAACTTGACATATTTTTGATAACCTATTTGCACTGATGATGTAATATTATCAACAACACAAAATATTCTCATGAATAGCATAATATCTCATATTTATTTTTATGCATAACATATATAACATATTCTTTTCCTCTTTCTATGTTCTAAAGCATTGATAGCAGAAGAGAAACTTATTCACGTTGAGACTCCAGGGTCGTACCAACACGTACCACTTTCTGAATTTTGTATCACACCATCCGAAGACCAAACTTTAAAGTTTGATGTCGAAGCAGGATCTGATGCAATTACACAGTTATTTACAGATTCTGGGACTTCCGGTTTTTTCTACGAGATAGTGATTGGTGGAAACGGAAATCGTGCAGCTATTTTAAGACGAAGGAGCACTGGAATAACTGGAGACAAACAATATATCTCTGTAGGTCTGTATAAGACTAACATAAGTGTACTGTTTCCGGAAATGGGACTATATTTTTTCCGTCATTGTTGTTATCTTATTATACTCAACACATTTTCAGACTTAAAAACTTATGTTTTCCTATTTTTTCGGGATCGCTGCGTTACATTTGCACATAGACAGCGTTTTAATTGTTGTTTTTTTCTGACAAAGCTAGAAAGGAAACCTGGAATATATAAAATATAAACTATTTTCTCATTTGTGTGATGCATTAACCTTTAGAGAATATCGAAGGAGCAATCAAAAATGGACAATCAAGAGAAACTGGTAACATAGGATACACAAGATACAGGAAAAAACACAACACAGTATACGTTGAGAACCACTACACACAAATAAACACAAACAACGCAAAAAACAGGAAGAAAAGACGAACAGATCATCCTTGGTTTTTTGTTCTTGCGGAAATCGTAGCGGAAATCACAACACAGAACTCTAAGACACATAATAGGACAACACAAAACACTATAAAGATTAGCAACACGGACCCCACCAAAAGACCGGTGTGAACGATTCTGAAATAGACGAACACATTATAGTGTTAATAGAATTGTACTTAAGTGTTGCTATTATTTTATTATTATTATTATTGAATATGACACTTGTCAATGCTTGCTGAAACTTTACAAGAATAACACGACGGGTACTACTAGTGGAGCAGGATCTACTTACCCATCAATAGTACCTGAGTTCACCTTCTGTTTCTAGTGGGGTTCGTGTTGCTCGATCATTAGTTTTCTGTGTAGTGTTTTGTAGATTGTTCTTTTGTTTTGTTTTCTTTGGTCATTATATTGTCTGTCTGCCTTCTATTTACGGCTTATTATTACCCTTTGGTCTTCAAACATTTTTGTGTCATACTTCTGACTTCTGTTGTTTATTTCAGATCATCTTTTAAATGCGGACGAGTACAGACAGTTTTGGATAAGCTGGAGGGACGGACATATTAAGGCAGGCAGTGGTCTTGAAGAAAATGACGAAACAACCGTGTTTGTAGAATGGATTGATAGCGATCCTTTAGATATTACATCGTTGTCTGTACATTCTTACGCTAAGAGTCAATTCATCATACATATAAAAAAGGTGAGTCTATATACCAGATGTTCCGTAACGGTTAACCAAGCTATGTTGGCCACCGTACAACTTTCGAAGTGATGACTTCAACTTATCCCTTGGTTCAGTAGCTTCCTTGTTAGCAGCAACTCTCTATCAAGGGAATGCTGATAGGAACCACAAGCTCTGAAATATCGAATCAACTGAGAGATGCATACTCCATATGCAGGTGCTGTTGGAATGTTGCTTCATATAAATGGAAAGTTCACAATGGGAAAATTGAAATCATCTCTTTTTACGTAAAGTTGCGTTCTTAACCGCTCCTGAAATACTGCGTGTAGGAGAGAAAGAATAGTAAGCACTAACTTGTATGTGCCAATTTTACAGTCTTTGTTTAGACCAAACCGGATATTAAACACATTATATTTTTTACTCGATGCAAACACCCTTACCATAACAACATCCCGTTTTCACAACTGAAATAACATAACGATTTTAAGAAGGTGATGAGAATTTCTTTCTTTTACCGTTGATTGTGCTACATGACAGTGTTAACATATAACTAACATGTGGAAAACACTTAAACGTGGACCGGTCATTTCAATTAAATCACAAAATCACAAAATCACAAAACAAGTTTAACCACGCCACTTCTCATTGTACCAAACCAGGAATGTAAGCGGAAATGTATATATGCTGTAAATATCAACTTTGTTTCTTTCTATGTTTTTTTTATTAGATTTTTGAACTGTTACGACAATTGGATAATTTTTGTTTTTCATTTCATTTCTAGGAATTTGTTTTTCTTGACTTTTCGAACTGCTCGGAAAATGGGGTATTTTTTGTTTTCCATTTTATTTCTACGATATTTGTGTTGAAGTTTGGAAATGTTCCTACAGTATAGTATTCCTGTGTTTTTTTTCATTTTTATTATTATCCTACGTCTCTGTTTTAGAAAATTGGATGAGGTACAATAGATCATTAGGGCAGCGTGTAGATGTTGGGATACTCGGCGTTGTGACAGTAAAATCCGCGGTTGACTGTGCAAGAAGATGTCACCAACACATCAACTGTAACCACTTCAACTTTAGACGAATTAGTATGAAATGTGAACTTGTAGGAGCTCGTAAAACAGATTCAAAATCTAACACAAACTATGATGTTTATTCACAATGTTAAGGGCCTTTATATATTGCATATCATTTTGTATTAAGTATCAACTAGAAAGAGATACTGTGACTTTATTTAAGGGGGAAAATGTATATAAATCGGTGGACCGACTGTTGTGTTGTCAGTACATATATAGTTATAATGCAAATGATTTAACGAAAGCTATATTAATTATAAGCTTGTTTAAAACTCCTTACAAATGGAAGTGCATTTTGAACTCCTTGAAGAGAAAAAAACATTGATTTCTGTAGATTTAGAACCACAAATCCTAAGTTACCAATTGAGTAGGAAAGATGGAGTAATATTGATAGAAATAATCGAATATGCTTTCTGTGTAATTATGATATAGGAGATGAATTCCATTATATTTTACAGTGTCAATATTATAATCTTAGCAGAAAATTGTAACTATCAAAGTATTGATTTCATGTAAATTTATTTAAATTCAGAAATCTTATGACTTTAAAAAAACAAAGCTGAACTCACCAAATTATGCAAAATTATAAAGATAATAGAAAAATATATTTACGATCCAGGCTGAGGCATAACAACCATTATTGATCTACTGTATTTGTAAATATTGTAAATACTACTTAATGTGTACTTCTCTATACCTGTGTATATGATCTATTGAGAAATAGGAGATGTCGTGGTTGTGATCGTGTGGTAGTTGGATTTACAACTACCTGTGCAATCAGTGTCTATCACCACTAAAGTTGTGAGTTCGAATCCCGTTCATGGCGAGGTGTACTCGATACAGCATTATATAATAAAGTTTGTCAGTGAATTGCGACATATAGAATCCAACGGATTGAATTCCAAGAATTATTTTTAAAAAAAATGCAATTTATTTTAAATAATGAATACTATTTGACAAACAATCAATACATATTCTATAATTACCTTTACCTGCATTGACTGTATATATGAGTAACACGACGGTTGAATTATTTAAAAAAAATGCAATTTATGTTAAATAATGAAGACTATTTGACAACCCATTAATATATATTACATGTATATAATTACTTTCCAGACTTTTACCTGCCTTGACTCTATATTTGTGTGCTTATTTTTTTTATTATTATTATCTTACGTCTCTGTTTTAGAAAATCTGATGTGGTACAATAGATCATTAGGGCAGCGTGTAGATGTTGGGATACTCGGTGTTTTGACTGTAAAATCCGCGATCGACTGTGCAAGAAAATGTCACCAACACATTAACTGTAACACCTTTAACCTTAGACGAATTAATATGAAATGTGAGCTTGTAAGGAGCTCGTAAAACAGATTCAAAGACCAATGTAAATTATGATGTATATTCACAATGTTAAATGCCTTTGTTTATTTTATATCATTTTGTTGTCAGTATCAACCTAGAAAGAGATACTGTGAATTTATTTAAGGGAACATTTGCATTTTCGTGGATATATAAATTTGTGGACCGCCTGATGTTCTGATGTCAGTATTTATATAGTTGTAATGAAGACGATTCGCTGAAAGGTATTAATTATAAGTTTTTTTAAAAACTCCTTACAACTGGAAGATCATTTTGAATCGGACACCAAAATAGGTCCTTGATTTCTGCAGATTTAGAACCACAAATCCTATGTTACCAATTGAGTAGGAAAGATGGAGTAATATTGATAAAAAATAATCGGATATGCTCTCTGTGCAATGATGATATAGGAGATGAATTCCATTATATTTTACAGTGTCAATATTCTAATCTTAGTCGAAAATTGTAACTATCAAAGTGTTGATTTCATGTGAATTTATTTAAATGCAAAAATCGTATGACTTTAAAAACCAAAGCTGAACTCACCAAATTATGCAAAATTATAAAGATAATAGACAAAGATATTTGCGATCCAGGCTGAAGCATTCTAACCATTATTTATCTCCTGTATTTGTAAATATTGTAAATACTACTTAATGTGTACTTCTCTATACCTATGTATATGATCTATTGAGAAATAGGAGATGTCGTGGTTATGATCATTTGGTAGATGGATTTACAACTATCTGTGCAGTCAGTGTCTATCACCACTAAAGTGAGTTCGAATCCCGAGGTGTACTCGATACAACATTATATGATAAAGTTTGTCAGTGAATTGCGACAGGTCAGTGGTTTCCTCCGGGTACTCTGATTCCCTCCACCAATCAAACTGACCATCGCGGTATAACTGAAATCTTATTGAAAGTTATGTTAAACATAATAAACCAACCAACCATCTATTGAGAAATAAAGACATATAGAAACCAACGGATGGAATTCAATGAATTATTTTTTTTTAAATGCAATTGATGTTAAATAATGAATATTATTTGACAACCAATAAATACACATTCTATAAATACCTTTAACTGCCTTGAGTAACACGACATGTGTCTTATAAGAAGCAGCAGCTGCTTATCCTTCGCGAGCACCTGAGTTCACCCCGTTTTGCTTAGTGGGGTCCGTGTTGCTCATCTCTTTAGTTTGCTTTTTTCTTGTGTTTTCCTATTATGTGTCTTTACGTTCTGAGTTCCGTGTTGTAATAACCGTTACGATTTTTGCATAAAAATTATGTTCAGTTCGTCTTCATCTCCAGTTGTTTGTAGCAGTGCTCATGCCTTATTTACGTTATTTGTGTTTGCTTGGTTCGTCTTTACCTCCAGTTGCTTGTAGGAGTGCTCATGTCTTATTCATGTTATTTGTGTTTGTTTGGTTCGTCTTTACCTCCAGTTGTTTGTGGGAGTGCCCATGTCTTATTTACGTTATTTGTGTTTTCTTAATTCGTCTTTACCTCCAGTTGTTTGTGGGAGTAGCCATGTCTTATTTACGTTATTTGTGTTTGTTCATTTCGTCTTTACCTCCAGTTGTTTGTAGCAGTGCTCATGTCTTATTTACGTTATTTGTGTTTGTTTGATCTGTCTTTACCTCCAGTTGTTTGTAGTAGTGCTCATGTCTTATTTACGATATTTGTGTTTGTTCAGTTCGTTTTTACCTCCAGTTGTGTGTAGCAGTGCTCATGTCTTATTTACGTTATTTGTGTTTGTTTGGTTCGTTTTTACCTCCAGTTGTTTGTAGCAGGGCTCATGTCTTATTTACGATATTTGTGTTTGTTCAGTTCGTTTTTACCTCCAGTTGTGTGTAGCAGTGCTCATGTCTTATTTACGTTATTTGTGTTTGTTTGGTTCGTCTTTACCTCCAGTTGTTTGTAGCAATGATCATGTCTTATTTACGTTATTTGTGTTTGTTTAGTTCGTCTTTACCTCCAGTTGTTTGTAGCAGGGCTCATGTCTTATTTACGTTATTTGTGTTTGTGTGTGTATAGTGGTGTCCATCAATATTGCGTTGTGTTTGTGTTTTTGTCTTTGTCTTGTGTACCCTATGTTGCCAGTTTCTCTGCGTTGTTCCTTCGGTATTCTCTAACATTTATTTCCCTACAGATCAATATTAAAAAAATTAAATGATGTGACACAAATGCAATATTTTATTATACATTTAGAAACTTTTATGGCGTTTCAGGGATATATAGATAACCTGGCTTTTATTATTTTAAAGATATATTATTTTGTCTTTCATAAATATGGATTATAATATTACACTATATGGATTATTTTCAATTATTAACAAAAATAATTATTAAACAAATAGTTTAAAAAAAATCGATTTTGTTCCTGACAAAGATACACCCTGAAATGCGTGATGTGCACTATTATAAATGTCTCTGTTTTTATTATATTGATTGATTGATTGATTGGTCGATTGAAGCATGTAGGTGTTTAATGCAGACTTTGGCAGTTAGGATTAGGATCATGGTGTTTAACGCCACTTTCAACACTATTTCAGTTAT
This sequence comes from Gigantidas platifrons, assembly GCA_002080005.1. Lineage (NCBI taxonomy): Eukaryota > Metazoa > Mollusca > Bivalvia > Mytilida > Modiolidae > Gigantidas > Gigantidas platifrons. The sequence goes on from MJUT01000866.1 coordinate 249,539, forward strand.
ATCGTGGAGGTCAGTTTTATTAATGGAGAAAACCGGAGTACCCGGAGGAGAAAACCACCCACCTGTCACAGGTCACCCCTCCCCTACCCTCTCCAAGAAAACCTTTATTTATTTGATCAAAAACAATATAATCTTCAGTATATTGCATTCACCAAAGCAAAATAACATACCTCTGGGAGCCATTTTCGTCAAACACTTCCCGATCCTTTCCCTATTCACGACTTATTACCGGGTTTGTAACTAGATTAACACGACGGATGCCACTACTGGAGCAGGAACTGCTTATCCTTCCGAAGCACCCGAGTTCATCTTTAGTTTTATGTGTATGTTTTGTAGATGGTTGTTTGTCCTTATGTACTTTTTCCTTTGGCCATTATGTTGTCTGTTCTTCTTCGATATACGGATTCTGATTACCCCTTTGGTATCTTAAACTCTTCTTAAACCAAACATTGTTTTGACTTTCCAATATTTTGACTTTGAACGTACCTGATGAATGTTATTTCAGAAAATATGTCATGCGCACTAATTTTGATGTCTACATTTTTATTATAGCAATTCTGTTTATATATATAATGAAACTTTTCATAGATATATTTAGATTGTTGTTTCAAAATCCTCTTAGTCTGGAGTTCGTCTGTTATTGGAATGATATCGATTATTGGGTAAATGATGTAGGTTATATATTTTAGATTATATTTACTGAAATTTTAGATCAAAAGAGTAACGGGTTATATTGATCAATTTAGTATATATATTTTATATATATATATATATATATATAAACGAAAGTTGGCACTTTGAAAAGTTTTAAGATGCCAAGGGGTAATCAGAGTAGGTAAATTGAAAAAGGATAATTTTAACGGAAGTTGAAATTTTTAAATGTTTGAAGTTGCCAAAGGGGTAATGAAAGGCCGGATGTCGAAGACAGATTGGCAATACAATGGACAAACAATGGCCCGCATAACACTACACCGAAAACAAAATATTGAGAAACACGAACCCCGCTAAAAACCGGAAGTGCACGTTCAATGCTTAAGAAAAACCGGAAGTGCACGCACCATGATATAAACATGATAATTAAGTTTATCTAACGACTATTATATTTGAGAAAAAAGCTAAAAAAAACAACTTAGAAACCTTTCTAAAAATATCTAAATATGTATATTATAAATCTAAGTATAAAATATAAGTGGTATTTACAAATACTCGACATGAAAGTAGTCACAATAAATACCCTATTAAAACAATTGAACAAACTGTCATCACTTTATTTTATTTTATTTTTGAGTTTATATCTGTATCTGTAACAAGAGTTTACATAATATTTTCATTTGTGAAAATTGATAACGTCCTTTTAGATGTATAATGTTTTGTAGATCGTTGTTTGTCCTTTTGTCCTTTTTCTTTTGGCCATTGTGTTGTATGTTCTTCTTCGATTTGCGAATTATGATTACCCCTTTGGTATCTTCAAACTCTTCTATATGCTATGGATGTAAATGAACATGCGAGATCATCCAACTTTACATTCAGACACAAATTACTATAAAGGGGCACCTGCCTTCACCACCGTTTTTTAGTGTGTTAATGTTGTCACTCGATCTTTAGTTCTCTGTGTAGTGTTTTGTGGATCGTTGTTTACCATTGTTTTAACAGCATCATTTTTTGGTTCTAGGCGGTATTGGATTACATTAAATTAGTGATTTATTCACGCCATATTTGTATGACTGTAGCAAGCAGAAACCCGAATTTTCATCGTCAAATGCCATGGTTTTTGTTTTGTGTTCATTAATTTGAGGTTGTTCGTTTTGATAAATTCAGTAGAATGTGTAGATCAGAACTGTTTAGACATATTATGTAGTTGCAAAACTTTACGATAACCGCCATGATATGCCTGAAATATTGTTGAGTAGGTGAGTGATTGTTACTTAACGCCAACTTAGCAAATTTTCAGTTATATCATAGCGAGAAAAAAGTTAATTTCAATGAGATGATGATGAGGTCCGCGTTGTACTAGACAAACACGCTTAGTTGCGTGTTTATCATTCTAGCTCACTGAAACAACAGTACGCGAATAGACATGTCGCCCCACTCGGACACAATATCATGATTCCGAGCTGTTCAGTCTTTACTATTTCTCCTTATTGCTGCCTGCAACAAATACCAATTTTATACTCTTTGGTTGGATCAAATTGGAGCTCGAAACCACGATATACCGCACGCTAACCATTACACCACTGATGTAGTTGAACTATTGTTGAAAGTGACACTAAACACCATAAATCCAAAACTACACCTTGTAACAATAAAGCAATCGTTTGATTATCTTTTATATGATGTCAATACATTTATTATGATTCGAATACAAACTCTGACTTAATTTAAATTCGACCTAAATTGCATTTTCAAGCTTCAGCTTTTGTTGGTATCAAAAGTAGTTTCTACTAAATTTTGGTATATTGACTTCAGTTTACCTTTAAGCGGATTGATATTCTTACAAGTGGGTAAAACAGGGCACGAGGGTTCCTCTTAATAATTTTTTCCAAAGCTTCGGAATCCTATCTGAGTAAAATTTTCTGCTGAAATCATTCTTGACAATGTCATCACACGCTTCGCACTGAAAAAGGCCAGGAAGGCTCCAATAATTTCAATGTTAAAATAATGTTCTAATTTTGCAATTGTATGACATAAGCTGACTTTGTAACATAAATACGCATATTTGTCTTTGATGTTTTTATGCAATAATCAACTTGAAAATAGTGAACTTTTACAAAACATGGTCTAACATGAAGATCTTGATGTTATTCCATGATTTTGACGTCATAAATCCGTCATTCCATGATTTTGACATCATAAATCTGTTATTCCATGATTTTGACGTCATATCTTGATGTTATTCCATGATTTTGACGTCATCATGTAATTTCTGTTACAAAACATATATACCATGGATCTTACTCATGAATTTATTTAAATCAATTCATCCTTCGGATTCGTTGGTTTAAATAAGTTAATTCGTAAGATCCATGGTATATATAATAATAAATTAATTTGATCTGTTTAAGAGATTTTGATTGGATAAAAAATTGATGTTACTTTCCATAAACAATTTTTTAACCGGAAGTCCCATGTTGGGGTCTCAATTGGGATTTTTTTTTTATTTTAATTCTTTTTAAGCAATTATTGTCCGTCAAAATATTTTTAGGACAAAAAAACAAATTAATTAGGAATTAATTTATTAGGATTGATCACAATTTTTTGTTCGGTTCATTCGAAATAAACTCAAAAATGTGGTACACACCCTTGCGTAACCCGCTTCGCGGGTTACACAGTGTGTACCACATTTTTGAGTTTATTTCTTCATGAACCGAAAACAAATTGAGATCAATCCTTAACTTAATCTTAATAATTCCATAAGTATGCACAATTTATGTAATGTTCATTATAGTTTACTTATTGAGCTGCCTAGGGCATTAAAATAGTGACGATATGTTTTATATTTGGTTGTCGTAAAATAATTTGACTATTGTTTTTAGTTCATAAAAACACATCTATTAATAAATGTACCAGATCATTATAATTAAGGCTCCAGGCAAACAAACAAGTAGAAAGTTGTTTTCTAAATCACCATTCATTAATTCATTTTTGTTGTACTGATTCTTTGCTTATGACACACCGTGGTGGACTTAGTTTGAGTATCATTATTTGGTGAATTGGAGGAGGGGGCCAAGTTTCCGTTTGCCCTGGGGCCCAAAAATTCTCTTAGCGGCCCTGATCGAGCCGCTCTGAGTAATTTCTAGAGTTGGTACGCTCTGCTTAGTATATTTCAGGGCGATTTTTTTATGTACAATTGTATGGCATGTATAATTGATGCTTTTGTTTGATGTATCTACGATTTAGTTATTAAAGGTTGTTTTGCAAAGAAAATATGAGGCTACTACATACAAGCAAACAAGCCTAATTCAAGTCCTGTCTCCTTTTTAGCCCTTATATTAAATGAGATATCATTTAAATTCTGTTGATTTCTAGAATTAGAATTTCATCAATATCAATATTAATATTTCTTAATTATGATATACGATATGGATAATTCTAATATGGTTATTAATTAAATTTACAATAACGGCGGGTAGTTATCAGAACGATCTATTTGTGATCAATACTTGAAGCTGAGTAGGCAAATACAATGTACGTCGAATTTAAATTAAGTCAGAGTTTTGTATTAGAATCAAAATAATGAGCCGTCGTTGTCGTGATCGTATGGTAGTTGGATTTACAACTACTTATGCAATTAGTACCCATCACCACTGATGTTGTGAGTTCGGATCTCGTGCAGAGCGAGGTGTACAACATTATTTGATAAAGTTTGTCAGTGTCGGTGATTTTCTCTTGGTCATCCACCAATAAAACTGACCGCCACGTTATAACTGAAATATTGTTGAGACTGGTGTTAAAGACCATAAACATAAACCCTACATAAATTTCAATTAATGATAAGGTATACACATTTTTAAATACCGCTGATCGCACACAAAAAGCTCTTATTCAATTTATTCAAAAACATTTCTTATTTTAAATCGTTGGCCAAACAATTCAGATAATGGTATTATAATATAACAGTAAATCGACTAAAATTTGATTTTAGTTAAAACTCAGTATCGTGAAAATAAAATACTGCTTAAAAAAAATCCACCAATTTAGAAGATAATCACGATATTGGCTCCCTCGGTAAAAAAAAACCCACCTATACAGTATATATTAACATGTAAAAAAAGTAAATAGATGCATGATCAATGGTAGCTGACAAAACCCTGCAAACATAAACACATTCTCTCTATAAACAGATACATGATCAATGGTAGCTGACAAAGCCCTGCAAACATAAACAAATTATCTCTATAAATAGATACATGATCAATGGTAGCTGACAAAGTCCTGTGAAAAAAAAAAAATTCCCTCTATAAATAGATAAATGATCAATGGAAGCTGACAAAGCCCTGTGAAAATAAACAAATTTTCTCTATAAATAGATACATGATCAATGGTAGCTGACAAAGCCCTGTAAAAATAAACAAATTCTCTCTGTACATAGATACATAATCAATGGTAGCTGACAAAGCCCTGTGAAAATAAACAAATTATCTCTATACATATATACATGATCAATGGTAGCTTACAAAGCACTGTGAACATAAACAAATTATCTCTATACATAGATAAATGATCAATGGTAGCTGACAAAGCCCTGTGAAAATCAACAAATTATCTCTATACATAGATGCATGATCAATGGTAACTGACAAAGCCCTGTAAAAATAAACAAATTCTCTCTATAAATTGATAAATGATCAATGGCAGCTGACAAAGTCCTGTAAAAATAGATAAATTCTCTCTATAAATAGACACATGATCAATGGTAGCTGACAAAGTCCTGCAAAAATAAATAAATTCTCTCTATAAATAGATACATGATCAAATGAATGGTAGCTGACAAAGCCCTGTACAAATAAACAAATTCTCTCTATAAATAGACATTTCTACCAGGCTAAAAAAATTGAAATGAAATAACTAACCCCCAAATACAAAGCAAATTGTCATTTCGAAATTTAGGTTGATAGGTTAAGGTTAGGGTATAGGTTACGGTCAGGTTATAGGTTAAAGTTAGGTTTAAAGGTTAAGATTAGGATTAAAGGTTAAGGTTAGGGTATAGGCTACGGTCAGGGTTATAGGTAAACGTTAGGTTTAAAGGTTAATATTAGGATTAAAGGTTAAGGTTAGGGTATAGGCTACGGTCAGGGTTATAGGTAAACGTTAGGTTTAAAGGTTAAGATTATGATTAAAGGTTAAGGTTAGGGTATAGGTTACGGTCAGGGTTATAGGTTAAAGTTATGTTTAAAGGTTAAGGTTTGGTCATGGTATTAATGTGTGTGTGACAGTAAGAAACATGATGTTTGTTTTGGAGTGATTTTTCTTTTGTAATATTTATCCATAAACTTTTACAATAGTAAGATTATAAATATGAAGTAAAACAAATATTATTATATTTTAATCTATATGATATATTTTGATTGGATTAGATTAGTCATGTGATAGTAAAATAATCGAGATGTTTTGCCAAAATTTGCGCTGCCGGGAAACAACCCTATTGTTCCCCGCCGAACAACCCAATTTTCTCCCACAAGGGAGATAACCTATAAAACATTGGCAAAAATATAATAAAACAATTACGGCCCTCTGTGTAGGGAAACATCCAGATTTGTCAACCCTCGGGGGGTTGTTTTCCTCTCAGGTTGACAAATAATTGTATATTGATCGATAGTAATAATAAATGATCTCACCTGACAGCCACACGTATCAGGAAATCTCCCTCGTGATTACATTCTTACCTCCCCTGACAGCTACATGTATCAGGAAATATCCCTCGTGATTACATTCTTACCTCACCTGACAGCTACATGTATCAGGAAATCTCCCTCGTGTTTACATTCTTACCTCCCCTGACAGCTACATGTATCAGGAAATCTCCCTCGTGATTACATTCTTACCTCCCCTGACAGCTACATGTATCAGGAAATCTCCCTCGTGATTACATTCTTACCTTCCCTGACAGCTACATGTATCAGGAAATCTCCCTCGTGATTACATTCTTACCTCCCCTGACAGCTACATGTATCAGGAAATCTCCCTCGTGATTACATTCTTACCTCCCCTGACATCAACGTGTATCAGGAAATCTCCCTCATGATTATATTATGTCTCCACATTGAAGTTTAAAGTCTAAAAATAAGATAAAACATCTTTCTTATTGTTAGTTGTTATGTACATCTATTATAAGTAAAAACCGCATTGGTGGTGTATTGATTAGCATGCTCGCCTCAAGCGGGAAGATCGTGGTTTCGAGCCCCTGTCGGGTCAAACCAAAGACTATGAAATTTGTGTTTGCCATTTCTCTGCTAAGCACACAGCATTGAGGAGAAAGAGCAAACACTGATTGGCTTGGAATCAGGATAATGTGTCCGTGTGGGGTGACATGTCTACCCGCGGACTGTTGTTTCAGTGACCTAGCACATTAAAAATCCCACTAAGCGTGTTGGTCTAGTATAAAGCAGACCTCATCATCATCTCATTGAAAATTAACTTGTTCTAGCCATGATATAGCTGAAAATTTGCTGAGGTGGTGTTAAACAACAATCACTCACTCACTCATAAGTAAAGTATGTGTGAAAAGCTCAGCATTTACCACTAGCATGCAGACAAATTGCTAGTTCAAATTTTGAATTAAAGTGATTACAAGCAGAATGTTGCTACTCTTATACAATGTTCATTCAAAATTGAATATTAATCAAATACAAACGTGTAAATGTTTGTTAAAACAATTAAAATATAATATTATTCAACAACCAATTTGGTACAGGAAGCGTCTGTTTGTATATTTTTAGATTTGGGATTGAATTTTTACCTTGAATTTCGTCAGTATTTGGCGTGATTTTTTTTCAATTTTTTGTCTCAACAAATTAAATCTTCTTTGTTGCTTGAATAAAGGGAGAGGACAGTACATAAGTTGTGATAACTTTTTGTCCAATCCCATTGCTGTTTTATTTGCAATAAACTAATATTAAACTAAACTAAACTAATAAAGCCTTTTTCTCTCATTAATGCGTATTTTCTAATGGATTATAACTTCTTTGTCAATCAGCTTTACCGTAAAACGGAAATTATTTTCAAGAAAAGAGGTACTTGCAAAAAGAAACCAGGAATTTTTTTAGCCGAGGGAGGGCGAGAATTTTGCCCACTTCGCCTGGTTTCGTAAGCACTTCAAAAACACTGACAATACACAAACAAATAAAGTACCTGTAGGTTAATCTGTATTTCATACACGTTTCCAGTCACCTGAACCATCCTAAACAGAACTGCCTTGTCGTGGACACTTGGTTCTATCAAGGTGAAGGGACATGAGTGAGTGTTGACATGGTATTTACGAGGCAGTTGTCTACAAATCTTACTACACAAACATGTCTCATCTGCTGTATAACCTTAAAAACAGTTAAATCAGTTATAATTTGTGATATATCAGTTCAAATAATGATATTCCAGCCTGATAAACTTAAATATAACACTATACCACCTTAGAATTGTCCCTACTATGATTGGTTCCCATTAGCTAGCCATATTGTAGGATGTTCCAGCCTCGTAAACATAAATATAACACTACACCAGCTAGGCCTATCCTTCCAAAGTTTGGATCTGTTAGATAGCTATCTCCAGTCGTTTGTAGAGGAGGGCTCAATTCTTATTTACGTTATTTGTGTTTGTTTGCGTATGGTGATGTCCACGACATGTTGTATTGTGTTTTTGCTTTGTTTTTCTTCGTCTTGTATACCCTATTGTGCCAGTTTCTCTGGATGTCCATTTTTGATTGCACCTTCGGTATTCTCTAACGTTTATTAGAAGATATGATGACATGGTCGAACATGATGATTATATATCTAATAGTAGACCATCTAGGGATCATTGCTACAGCGTTATGTCTTATTTGGTAGCTAACAGAAACTGCTTACCCTTTGTAAGCACTCTGGGTTTTTTTTTGGGGGGGGGGGTCCGTGTTGCTCATCTCTTTACTTTACTGGGTTGTGTTTTTTTTGGTGTGTTTGTCTTCCTTCTGTGTCCTGTGCTCAATGTCGCCTCAGTCTCTGGATTGTCTATTCTTGATTGCCCTTTTAGTTTTTTCTAAGATTCATTGTTTAATGCCAGGATAGCTATTTTGCAGCTATGCGGAGTATATGAAAAACAAGCTAAATTTCAATGATGATGTCCACTTTATACTAGACCAACATTGGTAGTAGACATGTCGCTCCTTTCGAATATATTATATTGATTCTGAGCAAACCAGTCTTTGCTCTTACTGCTTAATTAGACTGTGTGTTTAGTGGAGAAGCAACCAATACAAATTTTGTTTGACCAGTTCTAACCTTGTAATCATGATTTACCACACTAGAAGTCAGAATGTTAATAATTACACCACTGATACTGTCCAGCCTTGTAATCATGATTTACCACACTAGAAGCCAGCACGCTAATAATTACACCACTGATACTGTCCAGCCTTGTAATCATGATTTACCACACTAGAAGCCAGCACGTTAATAATTACACCACTGATACTGTCCAGCCTTGTAATCATGATTTACCACACTAGAAGCCAGCACGCTAATAATTACACCACTGATAAAGCACTGGTTCCCTCAGGAATTTAACTCATAAATAATTGGTTCCCGCAGTAATTTAACTCATAAAGAACTGGTTCCCTCAGTAATCTAACTCATAAAGAACTGGTTCCCTCAGTAATTTAACTCATAAAGGACAGGTTCCTCAGTAATTTAACTCATAAAGTACTGGTTCCCTCAGTAATATAACTCATAAAGAATTGGTTCCCTCAGTAATAACTCATAAAGGACTGGTTCCCTCAGTAATTTAACTCATAAAGGACTGGTTCCCTCAGTAATTTAACTCATAAAGGACTGGTTCCCTCAGTAATTTAATTCATAAAGAACTGGTTCCCTCAGTAATTTAACTCATAAAGGACTGGTTCCCTCAATATGCTAACACAGAAAGGCTTGGTATGGTTTGGTTTATGGTGTTAAACGCCACTTTTAACAATATTTCAGCAATGTCGTGGTGGTCAGTTTTATTAGTGGAGAAAACCGGAGTACCCAGAGAAAACCACCGACATGTCGCAATTCGCTGACAAACTTTATCACATAATGTTGTATCGAGTACACCTCGCCATGAACGGGGTTCGAACTCACAACTTTAATAGCAATAGCCATTGATTGTACAGGTAGTTGTAAATCCCACTACCATACAATCACAACCACGAAGGCCACTATTAACACAGAAAGGACTAGTTCTATCTAGATATGAATTACTTACTGACAAGTGATAGATTGATCAAAGGCCAGGGTCTAGTATAAATAACAGCCAATTGGAGATATGGTGGGGTATTCAAATTTCTTTGCCACAGTCATATCAGAAAGATATGTTTTGTCATTATCTCTGTTGCATGTACAATTATTTAACCCAAATTTGTTTTGGAAGTAAAATTATGAATAAGAAGCCCATTGAAACCTTTGAATAATAAAACAAAAAATAATTTTGCATACAATTTGGGTGTAAAGTACTCAAAATGGTCAGTTTTGTATTTGAATTTTGAATTTTGATTGATAGGTGGACACTACAGTCATTGTTTATGTCTACACAGGAAGTTAGTACTGCCATGTAGCCATGTTTAGATCACGTGCTCTTACCTTTTTCATATCAGGTCCAATAAATGAAGTAAATTCACAACAGAAATAAAATCCAGTCTTTTGATATTGAACAATGAATGAATTTGAGACTTGTAAGCATTGTTCTGCCAACATTTAAGAGTAAAAACACAACTTGTAACTGAGAAACAGTGATAATGATTTTCCCTCCAGAACTTGTCTAATGAGAGAGACACCAGTGAATCATTGAAAAAGAACAAAGAAATAACTAGTCCCACATGTGACCCATATAAGGAATTCCAGCCACATTAGGAAACCATTGTCTTACAAGATTCACGACACATTTCGGCATTATATCTCTTTTCAGCCATTCAAACTTTTGTCTTCTTGGGTCCCTACACATAGCATCAATTTTCATTAAGAGATATCTGTCATTATTCCAGGCACCACGATGAAGAAGCATGGTCCAGAAACGCTTGTAATGTTCCTTCCTAATAGCTGAATTTCTGTTATGGGGTTCCTCATGCTGTGTGTACCACCAGATTTGTCTATTATTTTCATGTGTAATGCAAGGGCGACAGAAGCAATACTGACATTCCTCCAGAGAATGTTCATGTTCAATAACAAAAGCAGGATAATCACTGTCCTCCTCAGTTTCCTGATCATTTAAAGATCCTGGATCTGTTTAGGTTTGTGTCTCTTGTGTATTCCCGCCTGCTTCAGGGACAACCGTTTCTGACACCACCTTCAAATCCCAATCATTATGAGAAAACAAACACTTCACTCTTTCAAGTTGTTCAGTGTTCAACTCCAAAGTTATTCTTTTATTTTGTGAATCACTCATTTTTGTAATCCTGTGTGAATGTGTGTTGTGTTTACAGGATTATAAATCACTTATCTACTATCATCAGCATATTGGCAAATCTGGGTCATCTGGAATAACCTGACATCATCAGGTCACAGCATGAATGTATACATACATATAAAGAGGAAATGGGGGTTAAATGGGATTGTTTGTTGCAACATAAATAAAAAATGCTACATGTATTACTTTGAAACTATATTGACAAAAATTGTATATAAATATTATAGGTACATTTTTTTCTATATTCCAATATTTCAGATAAAATAACTTGTTTCCATAATTTTGTAATTATTACTTCTATGATCATTTTTTTCACAAAATTCAACCCCTGGACTGACTGCAAATATTTACCTAATTATCAATGGCATTTTCTTTGCCCCATCATACATTTTAGTCATTTTCATAATGGAATCGGAGAAGAAAAAACGTCCTCCAAAGTTTAGACTAGAAATATCAGGCGATGAGAATTATAAAATAGTCATACAAGAGAAATTACAAATAGTAAAGAATTACTTGACCAGAACTTTGAAGAAACCTGTCAACAATTCTCATGTAATTGAGGCACTTCTGGACTTGTGGATGAAGACAAACAACCAGGAAAATGCACATGAATCTTTCACATTCGTGTAATCCCCCGTACACAGACTTTACTCTCTCCATTTTATTTAGAACACTGTTATCCAATTATGACTACATATAATGACATTTTTCCATGTAACTGCCTTACAGCATGCTTCGTATGTAACACGATGGTTGCGACCAGCGAAGCAGAAACTGCTTACCTTTCTGTAGCACATGTGCTCACCCTTGGTTTTTAGTAAGTTTTGTGTTGCTTGATCTCTAGATCATTTGTTCTTTTGTCTTGTTTTCAAACATTTTTTTTAAATTTCTTTTGTTTATTTAAGATAAACTCTTACATGCGGGGGAGTACTGACAGTTTTGGGTCAGCTGGAGGGACGGACATATAAAAGCAGGCACTGGTCTTGTAGAAAATGATGAAGCCAACGTGTTTGCTTAGTGGAAGGATATCAATCCTTTGCATGTTACATCAATGTACGTCCTGCTAACGATAAAGGTCAATTCATTATGCACATCAATAAAGGTGAGTCTATATACCAGTAAAAGTACGGGTACATTTGTAGAGTAGAAACAGTTTACACTGCCGGAGCACCTGAGTTTATCATACATATCAATAAAGGTGAGTCTATATACCAGTAACATGACGGGTTCCAGTAGTGGTGCAGGAACTCCGTGCCACTACGAGAGCAAGAACTGTACCAGTATATGATTTTTGAGACTCTCGTTTTAGTCATACAGTGAGACGAGTCTAAACCGATCCTCCTTGGGAACGACTTATGTGTTCGGAATAGACAGGTAATCGGTTCACACATGTTACATTAACAAAGATTTTCTACATTGGGGGTTTATTCATTGTTCGGTTTATACGGGATTTCGTTTTATCCAGGATTTGGTTAAGGCAGGTTTCACTGTAATTAAAATGTATTTATGCCAACCATTCTTCGTTCTTACTCTGAAACGCTGCGTGTATGAGAGAACGGATGAAAAGCACCAACATGTATCCGTTAGGGGTATCGATAGCACCAACATGTATCCGTTAGGGGTATCGATAGCACCAACATGTATCCGTTAGTGGTATCGATTTTGCCTTTTTCTACGGTTTTGTATGGTGGATTTTTCAATATTTCGAAGGAGGGATATTTTTGTTTTCCTTTTAATTTCTAGAACTTTGGAACTGTTCTGACAGCATAGTATTTTTGTTTTTTCATTTTATTTCTACAATTTTTTTTGTTGACTTTGCAAACTCGCCCGTTAGTGGGGTATTTTTTTTATTCGTTTAATTATTATCCTACGTCTTTGTTTCAAAAAATCAAGTACTGTACAGAAGATCATTAGGGCGACGTGTTGATGTTAGGATACTCCGCGTTGTGACCGTACAATCCACGGATGACTGTGCATGTCAATGTCGCCAACATATAACCACTTTAACTTTGGACGAATTAATATGAAATGTGAACTTGTAGGAGCTCGTAAAACAGATTAAAAACCCAATATAAACTATGATGTATATTCACAATGTGGAAGGCCTTTGTATAATTATTTTATATAATTTTTTTGTATTTGGTATTAACTTAGAAAGAGATGCTGTGAATTTATTTAAATTTGTGAATGCCAGTATTCATGGTACGTGGGATACAATTTCGTGGATATATAAATACGTGAATGCCAATTTCATGGTTGGAGGTAAACATAGAATTTTTTCGTAGCTATATAGATTCGGGGATCGCCTGTTGTGTTGACAGTACATATATAGTTTTAATACAGCTGTGTATGTAACGTAATGACTGCTGTGATTAGATAGCGTCAGATATCTGCTGGCATCAATTGTCCGATTGATTCCGTCAAACAATTTGCGCATGCGGAAACGATATATCCGGATAGAGTGAAAATATAAAGACACTCATCAGAATAGAGATAATTGTAACGTATTTGAAAATTTTGAAGACATCAATTATTATGTCATGATCTTAAATATCCGTTTACTGGTTCCAATAAGGCACAGTTAGTATACTAATTTGCAACCATGAAAACAGCAACTGATGTCGGCAAATATTCAAATACAATGCAGTAATCTTCCAAATGGTAGCAAATATTCGTTGAATTCTTAATTCCTATGTGTAATACTATCCACACGAACTCCACGGTAATCATTGCTTCACGGTGGATAATAATGAACTCACAGTAATACCTTTTACACGTTTAATTCATGATTTTGATATTTGTGCTCATTACTGTACATTGTATATCTTCATTGTTGTTTTTAGCTTCGTCATGTAAACATAAAAATCTCCAATACAACATTAATAAATACATGTAAAAAGAAGTTTTTGACTCTAGGAATACATACATGTACAAAAACAACATAAAAATAATAAAAAAAGCAACAGCAAACCAAAGAAAAGCGATTTAAAGTGATTTAAAAACGTTCCAGAAAGGTTTACATGAATTCACATAAAATATAAAACACGTGGTTGACAACATGTTTAAGAAAGATTTTCATGAATTTACATAAAAACACGTGATTGCCAACTTAATCAAGAAAGGTGATCATGAATTTACATAAAAACACGTGATTGACAACATGTTCAAGAAAGGATTTCATGCAGTTACATAAACACACGTGATTGACAACATGTTCAAGAACGGTTTTCATGAATTTACATAAAAACACGTGATTGACAACATGTCCAAGAAAGTATTTCATAAATTTACATAAACACACGTGATTGACAACATGTTCAAGAAAGGATTTCATGAATTTACATAAAAACACGTGATTGACAACATGTTCAAGAAAGGATTTCATGAATTTACATAAAAACACGCGATTGACAACATGTTCAAGAAAGGATTTCATGAATTTACATAAAAACACGTGATTGACAACATGTTCAAGAAAGGATTTCATGAATTTACATAAATACACGTGATTGCCAACATGTTCAAGAGCGGTTTTCATGAATTGACATAAAAAGACGTGATTGACAACATGTTCAAGAACGGTTTTCATGAATTTACATAAATACACGTGATTGCCAACATGTTCAAGAGCGGTTTTCATGAATTGACATAAAAAGACGTGATTGACAACATGTTCAAGAACGGTTTTCATGAATTTACATAAAAACATGTGATTGATATGTTCAAGAACGATTTTCATGAATTTACATAAAAACACGTGAATAACAACATGTTCCGGAAAGGTTTACACGAATTTACATAAAAACACGTGATTGCCGACATGTTCCGGAAAGGTGTACATGAATTTATATATTAAAACCGTGATTGACAACTTGTTCCAGAAAGTTTTGAACGAATTTACATTAAAGCAGTTATTGACAGCATGCTATGGAAAGGTATACACGAATTTACATAAAAACCGTGATTCTGGAACGGTTTGCAAGAACCTACATAAAAACCGTGATTGCCAACATATTCCGGAAAGGTTTACACGAATTCACATTAACACCGTGATTGCCAACATGTTCTGGAAATGTTTACACGAATTGACATAAAAACCGTGACTGACAACATGTTCTGGAAAGGTTTACACAAATTTACATAAAAACCGTGATTGACAACATGCTCTGGAAAGGTTCACACGAACTTACATAAAAACCCTGATTGCCAACATGTTCCGAAAAGATTTACACGAATTTAAATAAACAACGTGATTGCCAAGATGTTCTAGAAAGGTTTACACGAATATTCATAAAAAAACGTGATTGCCAACATGTTCTGGAAAGGTTTACACAAATTTACATAAAAACCGTGATTGACAACATGTTCTGGAAAGGTTTACAGGAACTTACGTAAAAACCGTGATTGCCAACATGTTCCGGAAAGGTTTACACGAATTTACATAAACACCGTGATTGCCA
>MJUT01000866.1:286902-317541 GCA_002080005.1 Gigantidas platifrons
TTATAATGAATGATAAAAATACATATTATTTTTTTATTTCAAACAGTTTTAAATACAAACTATTTATTTTTTTTTTAATATTTCGATTTTCCTGTTTGTAATTAGCGCCAGTTTTATTATTTCGGTATCGACACGATAAACATAACCGGAAACCAAATCGGGTCATTTGGACGTTTTAAATCCACGATCGAAAGTCAAATCTTGTATACCTAATAAAAATCGATCTGGCACAAGCCAATAATGTCCTCTAAAGTTACTGTAAATTTGCACAGACTTGAAGCAGATGATCAAAATTCACAATATTGCTGCTACTACATCGCTGTCTTCATATATTCTGAGAAATTAGGTTGGTAATCGTTGCCAGACGTGTTTACGTTGAAAACTAGCACTTCATTTCGTATTTTCTTATAAAAGACGTACAATACGGACATAGTAGCACTTAAAACTTGAAAGGCAATGTTTTTTTTCTATCTAGAACAGCAATTTTTATTTACAAAAAAGAACGTCTTTGGCCTGAACTTTTAGGATTTCTTGTAGTTACATTAACCAACCCCTACTGGTGGTCACGTGACTTTAATAAAGTTTATGTCGAATGGAGCATTTGAAATGTAATTTAAGTTTTTCTATACGAAAGTCAAACGAATTCTAACGATTAGGGGATGAAATTAACTTTTTACCATGTATTATAAAAACAACAATTTCAAAAGCCGAAAATATTGCAAGTTGCATTAACATACCTGCGTAGAGACCTGATTGTTCTAAACCTCAGTCTGACACGGACTCTAACTCAGGACCTTGGCCTACTTCTCTCTTTGTCCACCTTCTGGCATAATCTTCAACAGCATCCATAATTATCTTGAAATTATGTTTCCAATTGATGTGTTGAGGTTCTCTGAATTTAGGACCATGAGAAATCATCTTTCGAAGACTCTCATGTTGATTGATATTCAGATCACCAGTGATTACATGTCCAGATGGATTGCATGGAAAAGGAGTGTGGGAGCAGTCACAAGTCAGATGGTTCTTGAGGTATTCTTCTATGTTAATATTTTGTAATGCGTCTTTGTAGTTGAAAATTGTATGGCCAATGCTATTAGTGTAGCTATAGGAGACAATGTGAACATATTAATTTTTGAAATATGGTGGAATTTCTTTCGCGACTTCTTTTCTATTAAGAATGTTGCTGATGTTAATATCACCGATTCCTTTGTTAGCAAACTGAATATGGAGACATTTTCTGTTGTTATCATGAAGAGGTTCAGACCGAACTGGTTTAAAAAGACGAAAAGACGAAACGTCACATATAATACTAGACAATCTGTACTTAGCAGAAAAAGGATCTACGCCTCCTTTGTCAAGTCCAAAATCCCTAAGATCTTTGAGGTAGCTTACATGTAGTGAAATAAGATTGTACGAATGTGAAGAATTCCAAGAGGTTCCTGTATATTAGAAAGTAAATCATTTAAAGTATCTTGTAACGGTCTTGGCTTAGAGGACTTTTTAATGACAATGCCAGAACAGTTGCCCAATGCAATAGAAAAAAATCGTCGAAAAAAGAAAACTTGATACCCCTAACATGAAAATAAATTACCGATTATTTTCGTGGTTCGGTGCAGTTATTTCAATAAAAAGTGGCGGGGTTAAACTAAGTTAATTGGCCCAAGCGTCCTCTCTTAGTGAAATGATGTGGCCGTGCAAGAGTTTTCCACATGTGAGTAAAGTGTCAGCCCTAACATATAACCGGGGGAACAGCGTTGTTATAGAGAACTCTATAATCTTAAATATTATACAGAATACTTTATTTGTATTTAATCTTCGTGACACAGAAGTTGTCATATGTATACTATTAGTTCTAATAATATTACCAAACAAATGGCAGTACAGAAAAAGGAAAGAAATATTATAAGTCTGTATTATTCTGTATGTTACTTTTTTCCAGAGTGACTTGGCATAATAAGGAGTGCAGGTTTAGAACTAAATCAAGAAGAGTGAATTATTACAACCAATCTTCTAGGATTCGTTATTGACAGCTATAGCATACATATAACGGAATGTCCTCTTGTGACATGTCTCCATTATCAAAATAAAAAAATAATAAAAATGAAATAGAATATAATTCCCATCTGACAAATATTGAGTAATAGCTGTAATAAAACCATTGTAAATCAGTTGTAATAAAATTAGTTGTATCATCAATGTCTGACAGAACACGACTAGAGGTCATGTCAAAGAACATTGCCAGCAATGGGTGGGGTCGTACATTTTGTCCTTGAAACAGCCCATCAACAAGACACGTTTTCGTCATTAGGATGAGTTTCATATTGCATCCGTCATACATAACAGGTGAACGTTCTTTCGATGTCTGCAGTTAGAATGGGCAAAAGACACATGTACAAATATGTATTATATTCTCACAGATTCATTGGTGGGGTGGGGAGACAGTGTAATGGTCTGGAATATCATTCAGGTACTACTGTTAACTGTATGTTTCGTAAAGGTATATGGCGAAATCTTGATTCCTCATGTTGCTACCATGTTTTAGTACCACACAGATGTGCTTGTTTAAGCAACACTGCTGGATTACCGATGAGGTACTTAAATTCACTAAATGTACTTTACTTGCATGTAGTGACCGTCGATTTCTCGATATGACACTCACTGAAAACGCATGAGAGGGTCATGCCAGATGATGACTGATTTGATTGGTTAATTGATGTTTGACCCCCACTTTAGCAGTATTTCAGCTATATCGAGGGGTATACAATTTTTTATGATTTTCAATAAATCAAATTTCTCAGCTGCAGGACTAAATAAAGGAAACACCATACTACATAAGTACCAATACAGGAAACCTCATACTACATAAGTACCAATAAAGGAAACCTCATACTAAATAAGTACCAATAAAGGAAACTCCATACTACATAAGTACCAATAAAGGAAACCTCATACTAAATAAGTACCAATAAAGGAAACCTCATACTACCGTTTTACCTTCAATTCAATAGATCAAACTTCCCTGCCGTTCAAGCTCCAATATGCATATTTTTTCCACTATTATCCAGCAGAAAAAGTCATATTCGGAGCGCATATGGAAACTGTCCGGAGGTTGACTAAGAATACCATTTATAGCATCATGAACAAACTCGGACCAAATTCCGGAAGTTTGTATTATATTGAACCGGTTTGCCTTCAAATCGAAATGGGTGATATGCATAGGTCAAGTATGATATATACATGTGTGTGTGTGGGTGTGTGCATTATACTATATGTTCTACTGCGCTTTTTTGTACAATACATCGTATATTGGACAGATCTGTAATGGAACCTTCCGAATGTCGTCCCGATTTAATATATCGCATTGAAGTAAAATTATATCGGTATATTCTCCTACAACAATCCGATCATAACACTTCGGGTGAATATGCAGTGTATGGACCTCTGTAACAAAGGGTCATATGGTGTTTTTATGAACCGGCCAGTCACTCCCACAGTATACTATGGATCGTAGCGAAGCTGAGGTACATGTAATATTAAAGGCGTGATGGACAGGTGACATAATCTGTATTTGTGGCAATAAGTGATATTTGTTAAATAACCCTCAACTCAACGCCATGTTCAACAATATTTCAGTTATATCGTGACGGTCAGCTTTATTGGTGCGTGAATCCACCGAAAAACCACCAACCAGCCAGTCACTGACCAACTTTATCACACGAAGTTGTATCGAGTACCACCTCGCCATGAGTAGGATTCGAACGCATATATTTAGTGCTGATAGGTAATGATTACACAGGTAGTTATAAATCCGACATATGATCACGACGACAGCATCTAAATAACCTTCAACATACCAAAACGACAAGTTTTTGTTAAAATATTATATAACTGGGAACAAACTCGTACATGTATGCAAATTTAGCTTGCAATTATGGTGCATGATACTAATTATCTGATTTCATCATTTTGAACACTCTTGGTAACTGGGTCAAATAAACGACATACAGGTACATTCTTTGTATAAAGCATAATATGTATTACATATCTGTCACAGGAATGTATTATGTAAAATGTTATTTCTATAGATTTGTTCCAAACATCTGCTACAGGAATGCATATACTAGTATTGCGTGACAAACATCGCCAAACAATGTTACTTTTTCCAAATTGAATATATGTTTACCTTCGAGATGACATGTCAAAACAATGGATTTTTGTAAGATTAAAGCAGTGTTCTTGTCAACTTTCTATTTTCTTCGATCATTTAAAGTAAACCTGAGTGTAACGGACATAATGGTTTTTTTTCTTCAAAAATTTGTTTTGATGATCATTGTCTTTAAACATAATACTTTGAAGAAGCAATGTGTGTTTTTTTTTTTACTTCTGAGATACAGTACTATGCCAGAAGTGAAGATAATTTCAAGATGGCTCCCAACTTCAAATGAACTACACCTGGGATTTCAGAATCGTTGTAACAATATAAATATAAATAAGTCCACCTACATAGTACTTTGTTATACACCCCTTAGCTTTAATTACTTGCTTCAGACGTCCGGGAATTGATTTATAAAGGTCCAGAATATAATCAATGGGTATTTCAGTCGATATGTTGCGAATAGCAGTTTCCAACATCTGACGTGAGGTGATTTTTTGAACATGTTTTTGAAGTTCATTTTTGATTTTATGCCACACGTTCTCTATAATATTAAGATCAGGAATATGGGCTGGCCATTCCATGTCATGTAAATAAGTTTCTTCCATATACTCCTTCACTACGCATGCCCTATGTACGAGGGCATCATCATCTTGAAACATATAATTGTCATCTGGGAAATGACGTGCAATAACGGGCCAAACAAAGTTATCAATGTATTTTTGAGCATTAATATTACCGTCAACAACTGTCAAAGTACCCTCACCTTTATATGTGATCCAGCCCCAGATCATCAATTTTACACGAACACCACGACCTGGATTCAAGCATGTAGGGTTCCATTCTTCGCCTGGTCGTCGCCAAATAAGTACGCGTTTGTTCATTCCCAGGTTTAACTTGCATTCATCATTATAAATCAACTTCTTCCAGAAATAATTTACAGTTTTGTGCCTATTTATTATATACCATGCCAGCCGTTTTTTCACATTTTAGTCTCGAATTCTGATGCTTTTTTTTACAACACACTTGTGATATTTTCCTTCATGCAATTTTCTTTGAATAGTTCGATCAGATACAGGTCGAGCCTTATACTCATTCAACATCTTTGTTATTTCCTGGAGTGGCAGTTTTCTGTCAGATTTTACAACCCCATCAAGTATTCGAGTGTCCCGGGGTGTCAAAAAAGATGGCCTACCCGATCTCTCCTCGTTTTCCACAACACCATATATTGTTAATACTTTAATTTTATATGAAAAGAGAGATAACTCTAATTTAATAACAGATAATTTCACTACCAAACATTGACAACGAATCTGGGATCGCAATGACGAATGACGTCATGAAAACTATCTTCACTTTTGGCAACTTTCTCTTCGTATTAACAATAATAAACCGCCAAAATAGGGACCTTTTTAACCATTTTACAATAATTTTTGCAACGGTTAAACGCTTAAATGAACATCTTCATTTTACAACGTAAATGAATATATATATCGGAAATGCGTATGCTATATTTTAAAATAATAGGCATAAAATATTTTTTTCTTACTTAAATTACCTTTGTTACATTTTTTATATTGCATGGTTTTCTGTGATACTGACACTTAAATATATAACAACTGGTGATTGCAAGACAGCTAATCATGGTGCCCGATATATCACCTTAAAAGCTGACAGAATGTCAAGCTGTTTGTGCTTTGGTTTTCTTAGAACAAATTAACAGAACCTTCTGCACAAAAAAGAAAACGCTCTATAACAGCCCATAGCCACAGTTGTGTGTAGGAGGGCTCATGGCTTATTAACGTTATGTGTGTTTCCTTGCGTAAAGTGGTATCCATCACATATTGCTTTGTGCTTATGTTTTGCTTGTCTTCACCTTGTGTACCCTATGTTGACAGTTTCTTTGGATTGTCCATTTGGGAATGCCCCTTCGGTATTCTCTAACATTTATTGGTGTGAATTGGTGGGGTTATAAGAAGGAACATTCACACTTATAACCTAACGTCTTGCAGATCAAAGGGAGGAAAAAAACAGTTATTTTGTGAAACATTGTATATATATACAACGCCTGAAAAACCAGTCAACGATCATTCTTACGGGGTGTTGGATCGTTACGATATAACGATACTATACAAGTAAACTAAATTCCCTCGGTGGGACGAAAACTTTGTCATTCAACAAAGTGTTTAATTCTTTATCACTTTGTTTTGTGTACTTTGTGTTGTTTTATAAACCATGTTAGCCTGTGGAACGCACTGCTCTTCAAAACTTAAGATATAATGAAGACATTATCATCAAACCAGCAGACAAAGGCAGTGCTGTTGTTGTTGTGGACAAATCTTCCTACATTCGAGAGGCCGAGCGCCAACTTAGTGATGATCTTTTTTTATAATAAATCAGATAAGGACCCCACTAAACAATTCAGTGATGAAATAACAAATAAGTTAAATAATATGTATAATAATGGATACATCGATGAAAACATTCTCAAATGCTTAATACCAGACAGTCCCAAACCTGGCAGATTATATCTTCTTCCCGAAATCCACAAAACCAATCGGCCAGGTAGACCTATTGTCTCTGCTAACGGTCTTCCCACTGGAAAAAGCTCAGCATTTGTGGATTTCCACCCTCGCCAACATGTTGCAGCTCTTCCATCTTTTATCAAAGATACACTGACTACTTGCAAAATGTGGCAGCTGTGAATCCTTTACTATCCAACACTACTCTGGTAACTATGGATGTCAACTCCCTCTATACCAATATTCCTCATTGCGATGGCATCGAAGGCTTTAAGGAAATTTGGGAATCTCGTTCGGGTAAAGTTCCATCTACCGACTGCTTGGTTACAATGCCCACGATGGTGCTTAAAAAAAAATTACTTTTAATGGAGACCATTACTGACAAATAAATGGCGCAGCTATGAGCACCAAAATGGCTACATCATATTAATATATAATTATGTGAAAATTTGAAAAACAACTGCTCGAATCGTCTATTGAAAGACGGCTTTCTTGGTACAGATTTATATATGAAGTGGACTCCAGAATTACAGAACTTTCTTTTACGTGCCAATAATCTACATCCCTCTATCAAGTTCACTCATGAAATATCTAACACTACCATTTCCTCCCTCGACACTTCTAGCTCTTTATCGGAATGCGCACTATCCACAGATTTATTCTCCAAACCTACCGACCCCAATCAATACCTTTTGCCTAGCAGCTGTCATCCTCCTCATGTGACTAAGAGCATACCACATAGTCAAGCTCTTAGAATCAGGCGAATTTTTTGTACTGTTAATTGCAAGAGTGCAACTGTTATCTACATTTTTTAGTGTTCAGTTTGTAGCCTCCAAAACGTTGACGAGTCTAAGAGGCTCTTCCACAAATGCCTGAATGGACACACAGGAGTGACCTTACAAAAACGTCATTTCTTCCTTTGAGCCAGCACTTCAGACTGTCTAACCACAGTCCCGAGGATTTCAACAGAATGGAAATTCTCATGATTTAACAGAACTGTCTATGGAGTGATTTTCAACATGAGAATCGGGAAAGATTTTGGATTAAAGAACTCCGTGTTTTACTTCCGGACGGTACAAATCCCGTCGAAAGAAGAAAAACAATTTGACAGCTCTAAAATCTAATTCTAGCACTGTTTGGTTTAATTTGCAGATGTATATATATATTAATAGTCAGGAACAGAACGAAACAAATAGATATCAGTCATGTAAGTCTCTGGACATCTATAAAGCAGTTTTAAAGCTAACAAATCATATCATTCGGAAATAATGTCAGCTTGAAATGAAACAAGAAACTATTATTCAGTCAACTAAAATGAATAAGACTAGACTGACATCCAACTGATGATAGAAATACATTAACACGACATAATGAAAATATATTATAAGTTATTTCATTCAAGAGCAAGATGATAATGAAAACCCTACTAATCTGTATCGTTTTCCTCGTCGCCTTCAGAATCTCTGTCATTTTCTCTTGATCTCGAAAAAAGGATTCATGCATATGTGCTACGGAAGGGTAAGCAGTTCCTGCTCCACTAGTCCCACCCGACGAGTTACAAGTGAGGCTGTAAGGCTGTTACTTGATAAAATGTCATTACATGTTGTCATAATTAGATATGTGTTAGGGGTCTTAAAATGTTGCATGTAGAAATGTACATTTGTTTGTACATGAAAGGTCAAAAATAAACGTGGATTTGAAGAGTTTTTAAAAGCAGTTCAAACATCATTGAATTATTGCAATTTTTCTGAGAATATTGACATTACAAAGTTAGAATAATTAGGTTCAACTACAAAATTGAAAAATTCTGACTGGCAAGATGTGCTTAATGCATGGAATGATCTTCACAAAAACAAATAACATTAAGTTCTGAGGTCGTCGTGGTCGTATGGTAGTTGGGTTTACAACTACCTATGCAATCAGTGGTTATCAGTACAAACGTTGTGAGTTCGAATTCCGCTCTGGAGAGGTGTACTCGATACAACATTATATGATAAAATGTGTCAGGTCGGTGGTTTTCACCGATTTTCTACACCAACAAAACTGACTGCTACGATATAGCTAAAATATTACTCAAAGTTGCGTTAAACACCATAAATCCCCTCTCATTAACTTTTGATGATGTAAACGCCAGCAGTATTTGGAACAAAATCATTGCAGGTGATCAAACGATTGTTTATATAAATACGATGAAAAAGGAATAAAAATGAAGTAAAAAAGGAATATTTCTACTGATTTGATATCAGGACAACTAATGCCTTTCGTAAAATTTAAAGAAACTTATAATGTTAAAATTAACTTCCTTAGTTTTCAAAGTGTAATTTATGCAATTAAATCTTATTTAAAATCGTTTAATTTATCCAGTAATGATATACAAATATGAATTGTCTCTTATTACCAATATTTTACAAATCAGAAAAAGGCTAAAAAGATATGTATAATGTACTGAATAACAAAATATCAAACTGAAATGATAAGAGATTTGGTCAAAAATGTTCTTGAAAGAGCATTATTGGAATTATTGAAATGTACAAAATTTGCCAAAAAAACTCATAATAAAAATAATAAAACAGAATGAAATCAATCATAATATTGAACGAAACTTGAAATGATACCAAGACAACGTGATTAAGTTTCACAAATTGTATTACTGTAAAGAAAATATTTATTTCCAACAATTACAAAGAAAGACAAAGTATTTTTTATGACCGTACAGTTTTTAATTGTATACATCTATTGTTGAGTTTTGTGTTAACCTATCTGCAATGATCGGATTGTAATGTGTTTAAACCATGTACATTATTAGTATTTTAAAATTTTATTAGAAAATAGTTGGACAACTTGCTAATGCAGGTGACATGGCATTTAAATGTTCTCTGTAGGAATGATTTAAAATTTGATGCCAAAAATAAGGGGGGAAGGGGTGGGGGTTAAAATTGCAACATATTAAATTTTTATGTAAGACACTAAAATGTCTTGGCTTTATAATCTTCTTAATCCCATGAATATGTCCCCTTGGACAAAATTACTTATAAGTTATACTGCAAAATATGTCGGAAATTAGATAGTATACTTAAAAAAGGAGAGTTTGGAAAGTATTTCTGATAAGTAAAATTTATTTTGGAGATATATTCTGTTTAATTTGTCAGAACTATTGCCAAAAGAGTATTAAAAGGAAAACAGTAATATTAACATCTTGAATCGCCCCATTTAAGGTTGGTTTATACTACGGTGCGACAGCGATGCGACGGATTTGCGATGTCGCTTTCAACATCGCTACCCATCGCAGTGACAACGCATATTATCGCTGACCATCGCTAGCAAAACATGTCGTCGCAAAGATCATCGCTAGCTGTCACAGCAGAGTTGAAATTATTTTAACTTTCTAGCGATATAGCTACCGTCGCTGAGTAATTATCATCTGAAATCATAAAAAATCTAATCAAAATCACTAGGCAACACGAACTAAAACACTTATTTCAGAGTATGGAAGACTGCATGATTTTACAAATGACATTGTCGACAGATTAAACAGTAATAAAAAAAGCATTGCAAATATTTTTATAAATTGTATTTAGAAAACATAGAAGAAAGTCCCTTTACGTCACTAAACAAATGGGTCCGGGAACTAGGAGTGCAAATATATATTTATTTATTCGTCCCCTTTTATGGAAACTCTAACTTCAAAATTTTCAGACTTCAAACTTTCCCATTGAATTACTGTTACAAACTATTTTATTTTTAAGTGTGGCTTAACGGAAATAGATTTTTAAAAAATGGGGGTCACCGGCATTCCAAACTAAAAATTTCAATTGAAAATTTAAGGGGGAAATGGCAATTTGGGGCATAATTTATTTTGACAATGAAGGAAAAAACGTTATTGGATGCATTTATTTGATGAAAATGTCCGTTTCTAATCCATAGAATTTACTGATTTTTTTGTAATTGAATGGTCCAAATGTTTCTTAAAAAGATGAAATTTAAAAAAATATTCCAAATAAAAAAAATATAAGTAAAATTATACAAGAAAATAGACAAAAAAGGGAGGTAACTTATTGTTGAATCTGAATGGATTTGCAAAGGAGTGGGTATTATAAGGGCCGATTTTGGCCCAATCTCAGAAACTGTTTATATCAATATAATATTAAACACAATCATTGAAAGGTAAGAAAAATAAATTTTTGGATGATTTCACTTTGCCCTTTGTTGCTTAGCAACGTAAATGGAGGAGAGTCCAATTAATCATTGGAAATTCAAATATGGTTGTTTTATTTTACATATCTTGTATAGTCTTTTCGACAAAATGTTATATTATGTGCATGTACACCCTACAAATGATATTTCAATGCTCTATGGTAGCATATAGTATTTTTGCGTAGTTATGTCACCATAGCAACGGTTTTGTAAACATTAAATTAATCTATATTAGTGCAATTAAAGGTTGAATTTTGACATCTACGATATTTTGACTTGATATTTGACTAAGCGGTACACTTTTTTTCAAGCTATACACACTACAAATATCATTTCATATTCCAAAAATAAATTTTGATATTTTTATTCATAGTTATGGCCCGTCCATAGCAACAGGTTTCCCTATGCACAGTATTTGCCTGTAGATCTCATGGACCTTTCATTTAATCAAGAAAACATTTCTACAACAGCACCTTAGCAGAGACATCTTATCATTTACTATACCAGTATATACAATGTATTATAAGAATTCCTTAAACCTTACAATGTCCATAGTAACCAAATATTATCCCTAGCAACCGCAGAAACTCGTCAATGCTGAGCTCTGTAAATTGTTTTTTTTTTCTTTTTATAACCGAATGTTGATCTTTTTATTTTTTAAATCAAGAGAGGAAAATATTCTCAGTAAATAGAATGTCAAGGGAACCAAGTCAACTGCACAACATGGTAAAGCAGTGCTACAGCCGTAGGAGAGGATATAATCCATGTTGAAAAATTCTAAATTTAAAATGAATCCATGGAAACCGATGCCCTTCTAACTGAAAAAACCCTCACCCAATTAACCCCAAAATGACAAATTATCATAGACCTTGAGATGTCAAATCTTCTTAATTTTATTTTACCTGCATACCTTAAAAAAATAGAATACTATAATAATAAAACTAAAGAAAGTTGATCTGGTGATCACAGATACCCCCGCATTCCAAATTGTCATCCAGAAACCCTTAAAGCCCTATCTTTTAAGAGAAAATGGGCTATAATTCATGAACGGTAAATGGCAATTTCACCATACAGTAATTGAAATTAATCTGTATTTTATGGTACATAGCATTGTGTTAAAGTTAGAAAAGATTTGGATAAGTAGTACCTTAAATATCATCCGGAAACCTAGAAAGTCCCTATTTTCTAAGAGAAAAAGGGCCATAACTTATGCACGGAAAATGTAAAATACACCATAACCAAATTTGACCTGTATCTTATGGTATATAGCATTGTGTTAAAGTTTGAAAAGATTTGGTTAAGTAGTACCTTAAATATCATCCGGATACCTAGAAAGTCCCTATTTTCTAAGAGAAAAAGGGCCATAACTTATGCACAGAAAATGTAAAATACACCATAATCATACTTAACCTGTATCTTATGGTATACAGCATTGTATTAAAGTTTGAAAAGATTTGGTTCAGCGGTACTTATAATATCATTCGGAAACCTAAAAAGTCCCTATTTTCTAAGAGAAAAAGAGCCATAACTCAGGAACGGTAAATGTAAATACACATTAACCGAACTTAACCTGTATTTAATGGTCCACAGCACTCTGTTAAAGTTTCAAAAGATTTGGTTGAGCCAAACTTTGAATATCATCCGGAAACCTAAAAAAGTTTCTATTTTCTAAGAGAAAAAGGGCCATAACTCATGAACTGTAAATGTGAAATACACCGTAATCAAACTTGACCTGTATTTTATGGTACACAGCAATGTGTGAAAGTTTGAAAAGAGATGGCTGTGCAGTACTTTAATTATTATCCGGAAACCAAAAGTTTGATGGACGAACAAACATGAGGATCCCTATGTATCCCCCGACTCTCATCGAGCGGGCGTATAATAAATCATGAAAATCTCTGAAATCACTGTATGGCTAGAGGTTCAGATATTTTTTTTCTTTAAATTAATAATACCCGATATACAATATCTTATAGTGGGGGAAAACAGACAACACAATGGCCAAACGATATGTACTATCGGGGAATCATAATGCCCGCATATGATTGCTAAGCTATATCTAGTAGCTGATGTCTAGTCTTAAAGAGACAACATTTTATTGGGACTCTCAGTTAACAGTGACCTAACCATTAGTAAATACTGTTGTGTTTTTTTATCCAAATGAAAATTGAACCTATTCCTACATAATTAGCCGCAGTGCTTAAGTGTAACACGGAGGCAACAATGACATATCAAGGACAATATCAGGCATTATCCAATACAAAATATCATTAATGTACTATCGTCACTATACCATTTATTATATTCAAGATCCTGACGTATATCCATAAGTTAACCAAAACCTACGGTGCATGGTCGTATGGACGTGCAGATCGATGAACAAGGGTACATACTTGTACTTCTTTGTGAAAATGGTGATCAAACATAATAATGCTTATCGACAAAAAATCCAATGTCATAGATGCATTCAATTCTTCAGTAGAAGCTTCACTTCATTGTCATTATCAAATAACTTTTAGTGTCGGTGAGATTTGCACTCCAGTCATTACGAAAGTCAATATCCATGTGACGAGCACATCACAGTAGCCACACAACAATATCTGGCAACAATAATGCAACATTTAGAAAATCTTATATATTACCCTTTCTAACGGTTTATTTTTCTGAACTTTATAGTTTCTCCTGTTTCTGCTTTTGAGTTTTAATGTACATGTATAATATGCTATTAAGATTTGAAAAAAAAATATTCAGCCATATACGAACATATGTTTACCGTTAATATATATTTCTTTATGAGAATAAGTTGTGTTCTTTGTTTTTTCTAAACACTTTCATGGTTTACATTGTATAAAAGTGATCAATTTCAGTTCATTATATAACGTTTTTTCAGTCGGCACTAAGCAAGGCAACGATAGCCATGTTATTCTTTATTATACGATCCGTTTTCCTTACGTCATTTCTCTAACGTTATTTCTTTTTTATTTTTGTAATTAAAAGTTGTATACAATTAGTATGTGTTGCATCCCTGTTAAGCACACGACAGTAAATCATTAGAACAAAAACTGGTTGGCTCGGAATCATGATAATGTGTGAATCTCCATGTCTATCCGCGCAGCATTGAGATGGACTCACCAAATCAGAACAGCACTACCCAGCTCATCGTTTAAAATTCTTAGCGTTAAAGTGGGCTGTGACTGATAAGTTCAGTGACTACCTCATGACATCCAAATTTATCGTTTAAACCGACAACAATCCACTTACTTATGTCCTTTCATCAGCAAAGTTGGATGCCACTACTCAAAGATGGATTGCTGCACTTTCATCTTATGATTTTGAAATTAAATACAGACCCGGAGTAAATAACGCAGATGCAGATGCATTGCCAAGATTACCAGCACTAGCAAACATCACCGATAACACCAGTGAATTACCATCAGCATCAGTACAGGCTATTTGTAATTATATTTCAGTACCAGCTATAGAGACTATTTCTTTTTCAGCTGAGATCACTAATCATCTTTCAGATCCTTTCATTTCTAACATGGTAGACTTAGCAGATGCCCAGAAAAAAAGATG
Organism: Gigantidas platifrons; assembly: GCA_002080005.1. Classification (NCBI taxonomy): domain Eukaryota; kingdom Metazoa; phylum Mollusca; class Bivalvia; order Mytilida; family Modiolidae; genus Gigantidas; species Gigantidas platifrons. The sequence goes on from MJUT01000866.1 coordinate 301,348, forward strand.
GAGTTCTTCGTTTTTGGATTTCACAGGTGATGTCGGGACAGAAGCCACGCAGATCCAGTGTCCCTAAGACTCCCAAACACCGTGTTTTCTTCCAGAATTTGATAATTTGCAGGTAAAAGACAAGGTACTTAGACGGTTAGTTACCAACAGCACAACCGGAGAGAAACACTTCCAACTTGTAATACCACGTAGTCACTTATCAATGATTATATGATCTCTTCATGATCAGATGGGCCACCAGGGTAGAGACAGAACCACCTCTCTCATTCGCGATAGATTCTTTTGGCATGGTTTAACTAGAGATGTAGAGCAGTGGATATCATCATGCGATAGATGCTTGAATAGGAAAACTCCCAGAAGGGATCAAGCTCCTCTAGTCAGCATAACAACCTCACAACCTCTTGAACTAGTGTGTATGGATTTTCTTGGACTTGAAACATCTAAAGGAGGATATCAATACATACTAGTCATCACCGACCATTTTACTAAGTATGCGCTAGCGGTACCAACCAGAAACACCACAGCAAGAACAACAGCTGAAGCATTTCTGAACAACTTTGTTGTCCACTATGGCTTTCCCAAACGCATACACAGTGACCAAGGTGCAAACTTTGAGGGCAAACTAATCAAAGAGTTATGTGAACTTGCTGGTATGACAAAATCACGCAATACACCTTACCATCCACAGGGAAATGGTGTATGTGAAAGGTTTAACCGAACACTACTATCGATGCTTGGAACACTCAACGCAGAACAGAAAAAGGATTGGAAGTCGCACGTCAACACCATGACTCATGCGTATAACAGCACTAAGCATGACACTACTGGAATGACACCGAATTTTCTACTGTTTGGACGAGAACCATTACTTCCAGTAGATATTACCTTCAACACTCATTCATGTAACAACAACAACATACCAACTTCAAAATATGTCAAAGAATTAAAAGACCGAATGTCAAGTGCATATAAGATTGCCTTATCAGCCACAAAGAAAGCCCAAGAACATCAGAAGGATGGATACGATCTCAAGACAAGAGGAGGCATTGTAGAAGTTGGCGATACAGTTTTGGTAAAGATAGTAGCATGGGATGGAAAACACAAACTCAGTGATTATTGGGAAGATCAGCCGTATGTCGTACTCAAGCAACCAAACTTAGATATTCCAGTTTTTGTAGTAAGACGAGAAGATGGCACCGGTAAAAAGAGAACACTACATCGGAACTTACTTTTACCGGTAGGCCATTTACCAAACAGAGACAAAATAAGAGTAAACATTCCAGATTATAGCGATGAAGAACAAGCGGAGGAGGAATCTGTCTTAGAAACTACTCAATCTCAACCTGCAGAGATAGATGGTCCATCATCTGAACCATACACATCTCAGCCAGAGTTAGATGAGGTGAAGGAAACTGATGTTACAGGGGACGCCCAACATCAGGAAACAGAAGCGATAGACAGACAACCTTCAGAACCGACACCGATTGAGATAGATGATTCGATTACAACATCGAACACAACACAGACCTTTGAAACAACAGACACAGACACAGATTCTAACTTGTCAGAATCTACAGTGAATACGGAAACATATATTCAAGAACCATCGAATACACGTGCAGAGACTGATGTTCTACCAGTTATAAAAGAAAGAACTGGTAAGTTAAGTCCTGAAAGGACAAGACAACAGGACCCTGAAGATGAAGATGAAGAGGAAGATGAATACAAGGACGAAGATGAAGATGACACTGTCTCTAGAAAGTCTGCATGTAGAAGAAACAAACCAGCCTGTATGAAAACTGGTGAATATGTCATGTTGCAACAACCAGACTGGATGCGGAAAGCAGAGTATTTAAAAGGTCTAGCTCTTTCATGAATGTTTCCATCATCAGAAAAGGACATCGGACAGGCATTACTGAAGCTTGTGACCGAAAACATATAGTTGTATTTTAATTATTGAATACTGTCATAACTCTTCATATTGTATTAAATGGTGGGGACACCATTTCTGCAAGGCGGGGGAAGTTGTGACAGGGTGTATTTTACCATAGTACCATTAATAGTTTTATTTCATAATTATGTATTCAGTAATTAATAACTTCGGGTATGTCTTAAATAAAGTATTTCAACTTGTATATACAATGTAATTACTTTTATATGCTATATTAATAAATTATTAAATGAGCTATACATATCGATCTCATTAAAAACTACTCTAGTGCATTGTATATTGATTAGATAACGACACACCTGGATTAACATGCTTGGTATGTCACATGCCTTGGAATCATTTCTTTCCTTGGATATTCTTATCGTGCTTTCTATTGGTTCAAAGTTTCCGAATTTCTGAATTCAGTCCTTCTGATTGGTTCTTTGCTTTTGGGTTAGATTTAAACGGGTATTAGCTTTGGAAGGTCCAAGACGCTCCACAACATTTTCCTATACTGATTCTTTGGAACTTGAATAGCATTATTGATGTCACTAGATTTATTATATTCCAACTGATTGTAATTGAAGGTATTTACACTTTTCTTCTCATTTTCGGCATCTTGTTTATTTTTGGGGAAATTGGAAACTTAGACCTCCGACCTGACCATTTTTAATGAACGAATGAATGAATGAACGAGTGCGTGAAACGTAGATAACTACAAGTATATTACGTTTAATTGATAATAGTTTTTAACTCGATAATCACTGTATTGAATTTCCTTAATTATTGTTTAATAACAGTGAGTAATTATTTTCTAATATATATTTTTTAATAGTTTCAAAGTAAAAAATGAGCTTGGTTATGAAATACGGCATAACATGATGTAAATGATATTCTAATGCCGGATTGAAATGTTGAGTAGCATTTATACATTTTGCTAATTATGCAAGAAATTGAGAGCATCCTTAATTGTATATTTTTTCAGAATAAGAACACCCATACCTATGTAACTTACTATACCACTATGAATATATTTTGGTGAAACCTGGTCCCACAGACAGGTAATTGAGTGTTTTGTATTTGTATTTGTATTGTTTAACTTTATTTATGTGTATACTGATTCGTAAATTGGTTAAATTGCGAATACGATTTTATTCACAAGAATTGCTATTTTTCATGTACAATATGTCAATGCCGGACATACAGATATTTCATATTATCGTGATTATAGCAACAGCTTGACAGATACTATATTTTGTACTACGGGATCCTTTTAAAAACATATACAAAATTAACACAGTTCACAACCGTAAATCTTCATATTTTATTCATACATTTTCATACTTTAAATTTAGTCGAAAACAAGATACAACTTATTGTGTACCATTGTATTGATTTATATTATTGTGTTTACATGTTATTCTTTTGTACTTGAATGTCAATTTCATCGTGTGTATGTGTATTTCATATAATTACCTGTTAATTGTTATTTACAGGTTTAAAACCTTTTAGTTGACGAAATAAATTATATATTACATGGATCAGCTCTTTATTTATCTACCCAACTGAGCAGCCCGGTTTCATTGGCGCCCAACGTAAAATAGAATTCAACTACATTTTGAGGACAAAATCATTATTAACGGAAGGCGAGGATGTATAATGTGTGCACTCTACCGATCGATCGAGTTGACCGTGGAAAATACCTGTGCTATTTATGGTAAACGGAAGTTCTATAATTCAACCTTCACACCTGTTCCCGATATCAACAATTCATCGTTGGATTTCACAAACAGTTATTGGATTTTCACTTCATTCAAATTAAAGTAACTTTATGTATTTGTGTTTTTTGTTTGTAATATTGTGTGTATATTTAATTTGAATGTGTTATGTGTGTTTACATCATTCCTATTTTTTGAGTTTAAAAAAAAACAAAAAAACTAAAAAATATACTTGTTTGTAGTAAATGTAAATTTTTGTCATGTGTTTGTAAATGTTATTTGTTGTTTGTAAATGTAAAAGTTTTTTGTTTGTGTTTAATGTTACATTAGTATACGTCCGTACTGTCATATATTTGTTTAAATTAGACATTTATAATAATTCCTTTCTCGAAAATCATATTGGTATGGACTTAGAGTGAAATCGTATCCTCCTACCACCCCCACCCCCGGGTTCTCAATTTCCGGTTCAGTATGTAGGTACATCCGGTTTAGGATTTTGTTTGTTTACATTGAGGTTTGACAACTATCTGAAGTGAACTTGACTTTAGTTTAGTGTTGTTCCTTTGCTATTCTATAGTAGTACTTTGACATTTTGATACTGGTTGATAGTTTAGTGGACTTTATTTTTATTTTCTATTTTTTTGGTTCTTGTTGATTGAACACTTTTCAACTTTTGACTATTTGAGTAAACACTCATCTGGACTTGAACTTAGTTGATATAATTGAATTTTTTTATTTGTTTTTTATTTAATTTCACATATCTGATACTCATTTGTAATACATACGTATATAGCTAGCATCGCGATACCGTATGAACCGTACAACGCGACATTTGATATATCGACTACTATCGGGTTGTTTTGCAACAGAAAAAGAAGCTTCCTGACTTGTTGCAGAAAGGTATAATTTTGTTTATTGTATAAACACATTGATGCATTTGTAAACTTTATCACTTGGATACAACTTTATTACTTGGACAACTTTATCACTTGGATACAACTTTATCACTTAGACAACTTTATCACTTGGATTCAACTTTATCACTTAGACAACTTTATCACTTGGATACAACTTTATCACATACATGTACTTAGAAGTAATTCCTAAGAGTGAACCAGTGTAGACAGTATTCATCTATATTGACAAGACAACTGATTGATACATATCGAGACCACTGTCATACATTTACTTAGTTAATCCATTGTGTTTAATTAAATTTAATATTAAAATTATTACACTGTGTTGTGTTTCTTGTGACTTGACTTAGTATATATATATATATATATATATTTGCAGTATTACCTATTGATTATATTAATCATCACTATTGTCTGTCCTTGATATAAGATTGTGCTATTGTTGAATTATACTTTAATACAATACAGTTGTTTCCTGCACTAGCTGTTTAGAAATAATATACAAAATGTACATGTATCTTATGTGTTGATTGTTTTTATATAATATATTGTTATATATTGTTGTATCTATTAGACATTCTCTTGTATGTATATATATATTGTTTCTGGAAGTCTATATTGATACCACTTTGGATTATTCTTATAATTTTGATTCTAATTTGAACTTAAGATATTAGTAATTCAAATATTAGAGAATGGCAAGAGAGAACAGTGACGCCATTATTACGATTGAGGACACACCAGTTGAGGACATCGATTTATCTAAGGAGAAAGAAGAAGCATTGATATCTGCTTTTAAGAAATTAGGGACGAAACCTAAATTATCTAATCCGGAAGATCTCAGAAAATGGATGGCAAAGTATGTCTCAGATACTGTAAAAATAGAAGTTAGACAACAACACCACAAGTTAATACAACTTCTCCAAACCAATGTACACCAACAACATCAGCTAACACACACTCTTCAACACCAGTAAGTACTATTGGTCGCGAAACGATGAACTACACTCCTAGGGTCTCAACCTTCTTTGGAGAACTTGGAAAAGGAGAAGCTCCTTATGACTTATGGAAGTACGAAGTTGACTCACTCAGAAGATCACAGTTTCCATCACATATAGTTAACATGGCCGTTAGACGATCATTGAAAGGCGACGCTGCCCGTATAGCCATGCGACTAGGCGCTGACACAAACCTTGAAACCCTCCTACATAAACTTGAGAGTGCATATGGAATCTCCATTCAGGATGACTTATTAATGAGGGAGTTTTACGACGCTCGGCAGAAAACCGACGAAGATGTGACCACTTGGGCTAATCGAATAGAGAATTTATTATACAGAGCGTGTCAGAAAAACCTAGTAAGACGTGAGGAAATGAATGAGAAACTTTGCTCAAGGTTTTGGAGTGGACTTAGTCAACAACTGCAAGATACATCTGGACATCTCCACTATATTGTCAAAGATTTCGACACCTTGAAAAATGAAATGAGAGACCATGAAACAAATATAAGAAAAACTGTTAAAACAGCAACCATAAAGATGATGACACCAACAACACAAACCACCAATGACGATATAAGAGTCACAATCCAACAGATGGCCGCTGATATTCAACAATTAAAACAGAACAGACAATTTCCAACACATGGCACCGAAGAGACTTATCGTAATTGGAGAGAACGAGGACAAGCGCTTATCGCTCCCAGTAGGAACAACTTTACTCGTCATGATCAAAGATACAATACTACGCAAACCAATCGTCGTGATCAAAACCACACCCATTCTACTTATCCGAACACCAGAAATCAAGGGCATCAATCGACGTATAATAGAGATATAGATCATCTCCCGAGATGCTATAGGTGTGGTCAAACAGGACACATCCAAATTGGTTGCAGAGCAAGGTTAGACCACAGTAAAACAGCAGGGTTAAACTTCAAGAGGCCAACATAGAGGGGCATATGATTAGTCGAGGACACACACGCCACAAGAAAAACTATTTATCAAGTTTAGTTGGGACTTCAAATGAAGTTAATGTTATTGAAGGTACCATTAATACTATTTCTTTAATTGATACAGGTTCATCAGTATCTACAGTTAGCCATTCTTTTTACATTGATCATTTTTCAGATTTACCTATTCATCCTATTAAAGAGTTACTACGAATAGAATGCGCTGATGGACAATAATTGCCATATGAAGGTTTTATTGAGGTCGACTTGACCATCATAGGTTCTCATGGCACACATTCGAAAGATTCTAAACTTCATAATTGTTTATTTTTAGTAGTACCAGATAGCAACTATAACTCAGCTGTACCAGTTTTAATTGGAACTAATATTCTTTCTTCCTATTTAGACCAATTACAGGGCACTTATGGGGATAAGTATTTACAGGATGCAAATTTATTTACTTCTGTCTATATGGCTTTAATATATTTAACCTTGAGAGAACGTAACTTACGCAGACAACAGAACAAATTAGCAGTCATCAAATCCGCAGAGAAGAAAACAATATTAATTCAACCGAATTCAGAAGTCATCATTTCAGGATATATGGACAGGAAACAACCATACCACCCTGTGTGTGCACTGATGCAACCAACCAAACAATCATCAATTCCACTCGATTTGGATATTACCCCAACAGTCGTGTCATATACATATCACAACCATGAGACAACTGATGTACATATCAACAACATATCAACCAGAACGTATCCATATCACCTCATAGCATCCTTCGTGAACTACAACCAATACATATACAGAGCATACAGAAGTACGAAGAAGAAGCAGAATCAGACATGGATACATCTGAATTAACTATATGTACTGATGGACAAACAGAATCTCAGATTAATAAGGGCAGAGAACTGATACAGAGCTACACCGATATCATGTCTCAGGATGACTTAGACATTGGACATACACACATGGTCAGACACAGGATAGACCTCACGAATGATCTACCCTTCAAACAGAAGCACAGACATATTCCACCTACGATGTACGAGGAGGTGAGAGATCACATCCACCAACTATTGGCTAGCGGAATCATCAGACAGTCTCACTCTCATTGGACATCGAATGTCGTTCTGTGTCGAAAGAAGGATGGGAAACTACGTATGTGCGTTGCCTATCGCCAACTAAACACGAACACCATCAAAGATGCCCATGCACTACCACGGATAGAAGAGATTCTGGAAGGACTAGCCGGTAGCAAATATTTTACTGTCATAGACATGAAATCAGGATATCATCAAATAGAGATAGAAGAAGAACACAAAGAGAGGATAGCATTTACAGTAGGCGCACTAGGTTTTTATGAATATGAACGCATGCCGTTTGGATTAGCAAACAGTCCAGCGACATATCAAAGACTAATGGAAACCATCCAACAAGACCTGAACTTGAAAATATGTTTTGTTTACTTAGATGATGTCATCATATTTTCAGAGACTTATGAGGAACATGTTCACAGAATTGATTAGGTTTTCCAACGACTGAGAGAGACAAGATTGAAACTTTCTCCTAAGAAATGTTCATACTTCATGCCAAAAGTTCGTTATGTTGGACATGTAGTATCCGAGCACGGAATAGAGCCAGATCCTGATAAAACTGAAAAGGTTAAGTCCTGGCCAACACCAACAACACCTGAAGAGGTAAGAAGGTTTTTAGGTTTTGTTGGCTACTACCGACGATGTGTCAAAGATTTTTCTAGAATAGCTCGACCATTAACGAATCTCATACCAGTAACTACGAAAAAGAAAGGAAAGAAGTTTAAAGTAGAGAATTCTAGAATAGCATGGACTTGGGGAGAAGCACATGAAAACGCCTTTATCACCTTGAAGTCTTGTCTTATTACACCGCCCATACTTGGTTTTCCAAACTTTACTCAACCATTTGAATTACATACAGATGCTTCTGGACGCGGATTAGGAGCTATCATCTATCAGGAACAAGACGGTCATAAGCGTGTCATTGCCTATGCAAGTCACAGACTCACCAAATCAGAACAGCACTACCCAGCTCATCGTTTAGAATTCTTAGCGTTAAAGTGGGCTGTGACTACCTCAGTGACATCCAAATTTATCATTTATACCGACAACAATCCACTTACTTATGTCCTTTCATCAGCAAAGTTGGATGCCACTACTCAAAGATGGATTGCTGCACTTTCATCTTATGATTTTGAAATTAAATACAGACCCGGAGTAAACAACGCAGATGCAGATGCATTGTCAAGATTACCAGCACTGGCAAACATCACCGATAACACCAGTGAATTACCATCAGAATCAGTACAGGCTATTTGTAATTATATTTCAGTACCAGCTATAGAGACTACTTCTTTTTCAGCTGAGATCACTAATCATCTTTCAGATCCTTTCATTTCTAACAGGGTAGACTTAGCAGACGCCCAGAATAAAGATGGAGTTCTTCGTTTTTGGATTTCACAGGTGATGTCAGGACAGAAGCCACGCAGATCCAGTGTCCCGAAGACTCCAGAACACCGTGTTTTCTTCCAGAATTTTGATAATTTGCAGGTAAAAGACAAGGTACTTAGACGGTTAGTTACCAACAGCACAACCGGAGAGAAACACTTCCAACTTGTAATACCACGTAGTCATCGATCAATGATTATAAGATCTCTTCATGATCAGATGGGCCACCAGGGTAGAGACAGAACCACCTCTCTCATTCGCGATATATTCTTTTGGCATGGTTTAACTAGAGATGTAGAGCAGTGGATATCATCATGCGATAGATGCTTGAAAAGGAAAACTCCCAGAAGGAATCAAGCTCCTCTAGTCAGCATAACAACCTCACAACCTCTTGAACTAGTGTGTATGGATTTTCTTGGACTTGAAACATCTAAAGGAGGATATCAATACATACTAGTCATCACCTACCATTTTACTAAGTATGCGCTAGCGGTACCAACCAGAAACACCACAGCAAGAACAACAGCTGAAGCATTTCTGAACAACTTTGTTGTCCACTATGGCTTTCCCAAACGCATACACAGTGGCCAAGGTGCCAACTTTGAGGGCAAACTAATCAAAGAGTTATGTGAACTTGCTGGTATGAAAAAATCACGCACAACACCTTACCATCCACAGGGAAATGGTGTCTGTGAAAGGTTTAACCGAACACTACTATCGATGATTGGAACACTCAACCCAGAACAGAAAAAGGATTGAAAGTCGCACGTCAACACCATGACTCATGCGTATAACAGCACTAAGCATGACACTACTGGAATGACACCGTATTTTCTACTGTTTGGACGAGAACCATTACTTCCAGTAGATATTACCTTCAACACTCATCCATGTAACAACAACAACATACCAACTTCAAAATATGTCAAAGAATTAAAAGACCGAATGTCAAGTGCATATAAGATTGCCTTATCAGCCACAAAGAAAGCCCAAGAATATCAGAAGGATGGATACGATCTCAAGACAAGAGGAGGCATTGTAGAAGTTGGCGATACAGTTTTGGTAAAGATAGTAGCATGGGATGGAAAAACACAAACTCAGTGATCATTGGGAAGATCAGCCGTATGTCGTACTCAAGCAACCAAGCTTAAATATTCCAGTTTTTGTAGTAAGACGAGAAGATGGTACCGGTAAACAGAGAACACTACATCGGAACTTACTTTTACCGGTAGGCCATTTACCAAACAGAGACAAAATAAGAGTAAACATCCCAGATTATAGCGATGAAGAACAAGCGGAGGAGGAATCTGTCTTAGAAACTACTCAATCTCAACCTGCAGAGATAGATGGTCCATCATCTGAACCATACACATCTCAGCCAGCGTTAGATGAGGTGACGCCCAACATCAGGAAACAGAAGCGATAGACAGACAACCTTCAGAACCGACACCGATTGAGATAGATGATTCGATTACAACATCGAACACAACACAGACCTTTGAAACAACAGACACAGACACAGATTCTAACTTGTCAGAATCTACAGTGAATACGGAAACATCTATTCAAGAACCATCGAATACACGTGCAGAGACTGATGTTCTACCAGTTATAAAAGAAAGAACTGGTAAGTTAAGTCCTGAAAGGACAAGACAACAGGACCCTGAAGATGAAGATGAAGAGGAAGATGAATATAAGGACGAAGATGAAGATAACACTGTCTCTAGAAAGTCTGCACGTAGAAGAAACAAACCAGCCTGGATGAAAACTGGTGAATATGTCATGTTGCAACAACCAGACTGGATGCGGAAAGCAGAGTATTTAAAAGGTCTAGCTCTTACAGGAATGTTTCCATCATCAGAAAAGGACATCGGACAGGCATTACTGAAGCTTGTGACCGAAAACATATACCGGTAGTTGTATTTTAATTATTAAATACTGTCATAACTCTTCTTATTGTATTAAATGGTGGGGACACCATTTCTGCAAGGCGGGGGAGGCTGTGACAGGGTGTATTTTACCATAGTACCATTAATAGTTTTATTTCATAATTATGTATTCAGTAATTAATAACTTCGGGTATGTCTTAAATAAGTATTTCAACTTGTATATACAATGTAATTACTTTTATATGTTATATTAATAAATTATTAAATGAGCTATAAATATCGATCTCATTAAAAACTACTCTAGTGCATTGTATATTGATTAGATAACGACACACCTGGATTAACATGCTTGGTATGTCACATGCCTTGGAATCATTTCTTTCCTTGGATATTCTTATCATGCTTTCTATTGGTTCAAAGTTTCCGAAATTCTGAATTCAGTCCTTCTGATTGGTTCTTTGCTTTTGGGTTAGATTTAAACGGGTATTAGCTTTGGAAGGTCCAAGACGCTCCACAACATTTTCCTATACTGATTCTTTGGAACTTGAATAGCATTATTGATGTCACTAGATTTATTATATTCCAACTGATTGTAATTGAAGGTATTTACACTTTTCTTCTCATTTTCGGCATCTTATTTATTTTGGGGAAATTGGAAACTTAGACCTCCGACCTGACCATTTTTAATGAACGAATGAATGAATGAACGAGTGCGTGAAACGTAGATAACTACAAGTATATTACGTTTAATTGATAATAGTTGTTTACTCGATAATCACTGTATTGAATTTCCTTAATTATTGTTTAATAACAGTGAGTAATTATTTTCTAATATATATTTTTAATAGTTTCAATGTAAAAAATGAACTTGGTTATGAAATACGGCAAAACATGATGTAAATGATATTCTAATGCCGGATTGAAATGTTGAGTAGCATTTATACATTTTGCTAATTATGCAAGAAATTGAGAGCATCCTTAATTGTATATTTTTCAGAATGAGAACACCCATACCTATGTAACTTACTATACCACTATGAATATATTTTGGTGAAACCTGTTCCCACAGACAGGTAATTGAGTGTTTTGTATTTGTTTTTGTATTGTGTAACTTTATTTATGTGTATACTGATTCGTAAATTGGTTAAATTGCGAATACGATTTTATTCACAAGAATTGCTATTTTTCATGTACAATATTTCATTGCCACACATACAGATATTTCATATTATCGTGATTATAACAACAGCTTGACAGATACTATATTTTGTACTACGGGATCCTTTTAAAAACATATACAAAATTAACACAGTTCACAACCGTAAATCTTCATATTTTACATTTAGTCGAAAACAAGATAAAACTTATTGTGTACCATTGAATTGATTTATATTATTGTGTTTACATGTTATTCTTTTGTACTTGAATGTCAATTTCATCGTGTGTATGTGTATTTCATATACTTACCTGTTAATTGTTATTTACAGGGTTAAAACCTTTTAGTTGACGAAATAAATTATATATTACTTGGATCAGCTCTTTATTTATCTACCCAACTGAGCAGCCCGGTTTCAATGATATAGCTGAATAATTGTTCACTTGGTGGTAAGCAACGATCACTTTTACTAATGATTAAGAATTTGTACTAGAAAATTATCAGCTATATTTCTATCTTATTATGTTACCCAACATTTCACAATTTAAAGAACTGGGGAATGTATAGCATCAATAGATTCATACATGCTATTTAATAACCAATATTGTTCCAAAGTTTTTAAAATGATGTTTGTGTTTTTTTTATTGTACGGGAAAATCGTGTTTTTTATTCTCATTATGGTCAGTCCATAATTTACTTGCAATAATCCGTCAAGATTAAACTTCCATTCTAACACTCCAATGAATGAATACTGAAGTTCCGATATTAAATAAGCATCTGTATGTAAATTGTAATATCATGGAAAATGGGGAAAAACTTTAATATAATGATAATCTATCAAAATAACCATTAATCAGTTCTCAAAATCTGAACATGTGAATTTCATTTTGTGTAGTATAATAAATATCAAGTTATTTTATTTGTCATGCTTTAAAAAAGTTTGCTCGGAGTAGTTAACCCAAAGTGCTATAATATATGGACATTTGATATTTTGTTTTAACGATTATNCAACAAAAAAACAAAAAACAGAAAAAAATCGGTGATTCGATCCTGACTATAGTATAATAGTCCCAGATGTTGTTATCGGCAGTTATGTGTGCTAACCATTACGCAACCGCCACGTGAATATGGAGTGGGTAGAATTAAGTTATATATAAATCAAATTTATCGGAAATTCACTTTGTGAAAGAGCTATAGGTAAGTCAAAATAAATAAAATTGATAATAATAAAAAGTAAAGGGACTACTAAAATTAGAAAGTTCTGATTTGTCGTTTACATGTCTAATTTCTAAGATACTACTGATCTGATTTTGATAGTATTACGTGATTTTTCCTTTTGATTGTTTCTTTTGTTTTCTGTACTTTTTGTGAATTGTCGGGATAATATTAAAGTATTCTAACACATGAAATTCCACTGAGGGTTAGAAAAAAAACACGTCGGACTCAATGCAGTAAATCAACTCAAAAATTTAGCTGTTTTTTTCTATTTAAATAACGTCAAAACTTTTTCATAAAAATTGTTCAAGTTTACCATACTCCCGTAGCAAAACAACTACGATAAACCAACTTTATTTTGGATGAGATTAAATGGTCGATTTCTATTTCTGTCTATTACGGATGAAAACGGTCAATAAAAAATGGCCGTTGACGTGAAATCTACCTTAAAATTATTTTTTGATTGCAATTTCATACTGACCACACTCGGGTACCAACACAAAAATTAAATGAGATATGTGCTTATGTATATTAAACATCATACTAAAATATGCTGTTGGTACCCGCTTGTGGTTATACTGAAAATTGACATTAAATACACATTTCTTGTTAGATTTCATATATTTTCACGAAACAACAGACTTTTCATTGACTAGTGTGACGTCATCGCACGTGCAAATATGGAAAATTGTTACCAAAATATTAGATGGGTTAAAGGTCTACAAATCAACAAACAATGAAAGCTATACGTTTTATTTATAATTTGCCTATATTTTAGGCCAATTTCTGCCCTTATCATACCTACTCCTTTACTATCTGTCCGGGCCATAACATTTTTGTCTCTTCAGATAGATTAATGATATTGGGTATGTGGGTGTATAATCATGAGACGGTGTGTCGCGTGCCATATTGACCTCAGTTTGACCTTGACCTTTGACTTTGAGGTCAAATAATTGATATTTTTGAAGTGTTTTTGTGTCTGGGCAATAACTGTTTATGAAATTCAAAATGGCGGCAACAGCAGGACTTAGTTTGACATTGGACCCTATGGGGAAAATGTTTCAAAACGCTTCTTCTCTGAAACTACTTGAACAATTGAAACCAAACTGCCCATAAATGATCATTGGATGGTTCTCTACAAAATTGCTGTTTTCTATGCCGATCGGAAATCCAAGATGGCCGCCCCGAAGATCACAGATTAACATTGGACCCTATGGGAAAATGTTGAAGTGCCTTCTTCTCATAAACTACAAAAATGATTAAAACCAAACTGTACATGAATGTTCATTGGATGGTCCTCTACAGATTTTAGGTTTTTGTTCCGATGTGAAATTCAAAATGGCGGCTACGGCAGGACTTATTTTAACATTGGACACTATGGGAAAAATGTTTCAAAACGCTTCTTCTCTGAAACCACTTGGACAATTGAAACCAAATTGCTCAGGAATGATCATTGGAAAGCTCTCTACAAAGTTTTTTTGTTTTTCTATGCCGATCGGATATCCAAGATGACCGCCACTGCAGGACATAGATTAACATTGGACCCTATGGGAAAATGTTCAAATTCCTTCTTCTCAGAAACTATAAATATGATTAAAGCCAAACTGTACATGAATGTTCAGTGGATAGTCCTCTACAACTTTAGGCTTTTAGTTCCGATATAAAATGGAAGATGGCGGATACAGCAGGACTTAGTTTAACATTGGACCCTAATGGAAAATTATCTCAAAACTCCTACTCTCTGAAACCACTTAGACAATTTAAACCAAGCTGCCCACGAATGATCATTAGAAGGTCCTCTACAAAGTTTGTTTATGCCGATCGGAAATCCAAGATGGCCGCCACTGCAGGACATAAATTAACATTGGACCCTATGGAAAAATGTTCAAATACCTTCTTCTCAGGAACTACAAATATGATTAAAACCAAACTGTACATGAATGTTCATTGGCTGGTCCTCTACAAACTTTACGTTTTTGTTCCGATATGAAATTCAAAATGGCGGCTACGGCAGGACTTAGTTTAACTTTGGACCCTATGGGAAAATGTTTCAAAACGTTTCTCTTAAACCACATGAACAATTGAAACCAAACTGCCCAGGAATAATCATTTGAATGCCCTCTAAAAAGTTGTATTATGCCGATCCGAAATTAAAGATGGCTGTCACCACTGGTCATAGTATTAACACAGGACCATATGGGGAAAATACAGAAATATGTTCTTCTCTGAAGCTATTGCACTGATTGATCCTAAGCTGTGCATCAATCATTGGAAGATCCTTTACAATGCATATGTAAAGCACACAATGTCTTATTTACGTTATTTCTGTTTTTTAATGTAGAGTGGTGCCCAACACTTATTATGTTATGTTTTTGCTTTGTTTGTCTTCGTCGTGTGTATCCTATGTTGCTGCTAACAAAGAAGCTACTGAACCAAAGGTTCCTCTTGGTTAAGTTGAAGTCATCACTTCGAACGTTTTACGGTCGCCACCATGATTTGGGTGACCGTTGGGAATATTTTTGTCACAAATGACCACGGATAAGTTCCACTTTTGTAACTAGATTAACACGACGGGTGCTCCTAGTGGAGCAGTAACTACTTACCCTTGCGGAGCACGTGAGCTAACCCCCTGTTTTAGTGTGGTTCGTGTTACTCATTCTGCAGTTTTATGTGTATGTTGTTTTTCCTTTTGCTGTTTTTCTTTTGGCCATTGTGTTTTATGTACGTCTTCGATATAGAAATTTTCACGACCCCTTTGGTATCTTCAAATTTGCTTTACATTTTTCTCTGAATTAATCGCCTTTGCTGTATTCTCTAACGCTTATTTAGATATCTACTCTGACCTGCATTTCTAACATTACCCCTCCCAATTTTTCAGTGTTCAGTGAGATAAGATCAGAGATGATTATTCGTTTTGTCGATAT
>MJUT01000866.1:317551-363388 GCA_002080005.1 Gigantidas platifrons
CCCCCCCCCCCCCTTTTTTCAGTGTTCAGTGAGATAAGATCAGAGATGATTATTCGTTTTGTCGATATAGATGGGGCTATTGACCATCATTGCTTAAACTTTCTTTAATTAATTGTCATAGAAACAAAGAAAATGGCAAAATAAGTCTTAGTCCTTGAAACAAAAGTTAAATAACGACGAGGACACAATTATATATACCACAATATAACTAAAATGAACAACTAGATCCTGGTCTATAAACGAAAACACGTAAGGTGACAGATAAACATAGCGCCTTGGCAAAATTACAAAGAGTTCAAAATAATGCTGCACGCTTGATAGCTCATCGCAAGAAATACGATCATATAACACCAGTATTAATATAACTTCATTGGTTACCAGTTAAATTTCGTTGTGAATACAAACTTCTGGTGTACGTTTTTAAGTCTCTCCATGGCATAACTCCTGTTTATCTACAGGATATTCTGCCTGCGTACAAGCCGACAAGATCGTTGCGATTAGAAAATTCTACGAGAATTCAGACACCACGAGTGAAAACAAAGTCGCATGGTGTTAGACGATTCGACATGGCAGCTTCTACTCTTTGGAACAATCTTCCCGGTGACTTAAGGGTTCTAGACTCTCTTGATATTTTTTAATCTAAACTGAAAACTCATTTATTTGGGCTAACTTATCATGACTTTTTATGAACTTTTCATATCATTTTGGTTTTATTGATGTTTCAGTGATATTTTAGCATACAGTATATTTTTTCAGATACAGTCTTACAAATGTCATTTTAAAAAAGCACATTTTCACATTTTAATTTCGACAGCTTAGTTTTTAATCTTCTTTTTTTCTTATTGATTTTTGTTTTAATTGCCATGATTTTTTTTTATTATTATTTCATTGAGGTTTTATTGAATGTTTCTTTGTTTTTATGGTACTTTTCACACAGTATAATTTATTAGATATATTTATATGGTTGATATGTTAAATTGTTTTATGTTTTAGATTGTAAAGCGCTTCGAGTAATTTTTAATTATATAATGCGCTATATAAATACTGTAAATAATAATAATAATAATAAATAATAATAATAATAATAGTTATGTTTCTTTCTGAATCCTTGGTGTTATTCTTACAATTTATAGTTTGTGTTACGCAATTATTTATTACATAGTTTTTATATAGCGTATTATCTAATATTAAAATAACTCAAAGTGCTTTACATTAAAAAAAGATAATAATAATAAAACTCAAACTACAAAAAGCAAAAAGCAATATACATAAAAAAACATTCACAGATAAATTTGAAACACTACATATGAATTTGGCAAAAGGAAAAGCTATAGCTAAAAGTAAAAATCAGGAAAGCATCAGATATGCAACAGCCGAGTTGCAAGTCAAAATATTGGGGCATTCAATTTGCCTATTCACCCTGATCATAAATGTATATGGTTTAGAGGTGAGGATCTCAACCATTAAAACGTTCACTTCAGGTAGGGGGTGGGGTATGATCCCCGGGACCTGAGCTATAAGGCATTTAATTTGCTTAGTCATCCTGATCATACATATATATGGTTTAGGGGTGGGATCTCAACATTGCAAAGTTTACTTCAGGTAGAGGGTGGGGTATGACTCCCGGGGCCTGAGCTATAAGGCATTTAATTTAATCTATTGGTATGTCTTAAAAATAAGATATTTTTAAGCGAAAGAAAAAAAAGAAGTTATATCATATGATATTATCATCCCATCACGTTATATTTCTTCTTTGAAAAGCGTTGAAGCATTAATATAGAAAATATCAATTGCGTCTCTTAAAATATAAAGTTTATTTGAATGAGATGTTGGGATAACAAACGAGGTTCAGCGAGCCTTTTCCTAGTTTTGGGTCAAATACACATAAACGTTATATTTTAAGACACTGCGTTAATATTGTGGTTATCCTGCAGAATAATCTTTTTAAACCAGTCACGTTTATATTTTGAATTAAATAATGAAATTATATAACAATCCCTTAATTGCCCCTTTTAACATAGGTGTGTACGTGACAGCATATAATAAATAATTATCCGATCAATGCAATGCAGCTGTTCAAATATAACAGGATAAATAGGAGTATTCCAGCTATCTTGTTAGTTTAGGCATATTTTATTTCCCAACTGTGCTTTTTTTATGTAAGAGGGATATGTTGCTAGTTGAAAGAAATTAAATAATGAAATTATATAGCAATCCCTTGATCGCCCATTTTAACATAGGTGGGTACGTGACAGCGTATAACAAATAATTATCCAATCAATACAATGTACCTGTTCAAATAGAACAGGTACAAGATAAATATTTGTATTTCAGCTATTTTGTTAGTTTAAGCATATTTTATTTCCCAATTGTGCTTTATTCATGTAAGAGGGATATGGTGCTACTTGACGTCTTCATGACAGAAACATTAATATTATCGTCACACTATCATTCACGAATGCTAACTACATTTCTTCATTCAAAGTAAACGTATACATTTATTCTATGTTATAATATGTACATTACTGTAAATGTGATATTCTATATTTTTATTAAATTGTATAGTGCGGGGATAAAACCATAAGACGCACGCGGGTTTGTCTGTACGAATTGCAGTGGTTTGGTTTTTCGTTTAGTTTTATGGTGTTTAACCCCACTTTCAACAATATTTCAGCTATATCGTGGCAGTCAGTTTTATTGGTGGAGAAAACCGGAATACCCGGAGAAATTCACCGACCAGTCGTAAGTCACTGACACACTGCGAATTTCTCGATTGGTTTCTTGGACTGAAATAAGAATATATTCCATTTAGATGTAAAGTAATACCTTTAAAGAAACCAAGGAAAACAAGCAAATGATTTGAATTTTCATTTTAGATAGGTTGGGAAGCACGTAAATTTGATTAGCGTTTCTAGCATCCAAAATAAGCAGGCACAATCCAATAAAATAAGCTAAAAGACACCGGTTAGAAACACACGGAGTCGTATGTCTTATTCTAAGAATATGTCCAGTTCGACCTCTTATCCCTTAACCTATGTTATGGCGTATTCGTCAACGGAATCCATCATTATTTTGATCAAAAGATAAGTAATCCGCAAAGTCCTGTAATGCCTTTTTGTAATTTGAAATTGTAAATGCAAATCTAATTGATGTAATTGTAAGATATAATTGGCAGTTGTATTCTGAAATTACTGAGAAACATGGGAAGTGAATTCTTTATGATTCATGAGGTTGTTAAGATTGACAGCATCAATTCCTTTATTGGCAAAACTAAAATGAAGGAACGGTTTGTTTTCTTATGATTATTACTCCGTCAGAACTGGTTTAGTCATATCACAAATAATACTAACCAGTGTGTAATTGTTGAGTAAAACCCAGTCGAGTTGATAATGTTGATCAATCTCACTTAGAACATGAATTGTCAATATTTTAAATGTATGAAAACAAATTTGCAATTTTAAAAGTCTATATTTTAATTTTTAATTTCATTGCAGTCTTTTAAATTATAAATTCGACTATATGAATTTGAAATGAAGTTTAGATTTTTATATATAAAAGTGTCTATATAATTTATGTCTGTATACTCATGCATTTTTAATTTGCTTTTTGGCTTTTATGATACCAAGGTAGCGTGATTAAGTTTTCCGAAAGCACATTTTTCCCAACAATTACAAAATAACATTCAGGATATTTATGATCCTTGATACAGAAATTGTATACATCTGTTGATGTTTTTTTGTTAGGTGTACTGAAATGTTGATCACATTTTATTTAAACCCCAACCACAATTAGTATTTAAATATATTGACACATAATAGGTGTACAACACGCTAAGACAGGTGAAATGACATTGAAATGTCCTCTGTAAGAATAATTAAAAATTTCATACCAAACATCAGGTAGAACTTCTTTAATATCATTGAACTAAATCTAGTTATGTTTGTTCTACCCATGATATTACAAATATTTAAAGGGTTCTGGGGGCTTTCGTGTCGTTAAATACTTACTAGACTTCTAGCAATACCCCCAGTGGTAAGGGTTTAAGACACGTCTTAATGTGCGGACTTTCATGTTAAATTCTGACTAGACTTCTATCAATACCTTGAGTGGTAAGGGTTAACACACATCTCAAAGTTGGGGCTTTCATGTTAACTTCTGACTAGAATTTTACCAATACCTCCAGCGGTAAGAGTGTAAGATACATTTTAAGGTGGGGTTTCGTTAGTCAGGTCGATAAAGTCTTCATAAGTGTTCTACCTTTCCTTCTCCAAGAAGTGTGGTAATCACGAGTGAGTTGAAACAATCTCTGAAATAAAATTGTATATAATTTAGTGTGCACGACGCGTTCATAAGATCCATGTGACGATACACATCGATATACCAAACTCCAAGCTGTATATTTACATGTCTAGTGTGGTCGTTGCTATATTTGGATATTCTCCGTGGCTGTAGCTATATTTAGATATCCACAGTGGCTGTAGTTATAGTCATATATCTAATGTAGTCGTAGTTATATTTAAATATCTACTGTGATCGTGGGTATTTTAAGATAACCACTATGGTCGTAGCTATATTTAGATATCTACGGTGGACGTAGTTATATTTAGATATATACTCTGACCATGGTTATTTTTAGATATCCACGATGGTCGCAGCTATATTTAGATATCCACTATGGTCGGAGCTATATTTAGATATCTACTGTGACGGTGTTCTTTTTTAGATATCCACTGTGGTCGTAGTTATATTTAGGTATCCACTGTGGTCGTAGTTATATTTAGATATACACTGTAGACATATGTATAACTAGATATCCACTGTGACCGTGGTTATCTTTCGATATCCACTATGGCCGTAGTTATATTTAGATATCTACTGTCACCTTGGTTATCTTTAGATATCCACTATGGTAGTAGATATATTTAGATATCTACTATGACCAAGGTTATTTCTAGATATCCATTATGGTCGTAGTTATATTTAGATGTCTACTGTGACCGTGGTTATTTTAGATATCCACTATGGTCGTAGTTATATTTAGATATCTACTGTGACCGTATTTATATTTAGATATCCACTGTGGTCGTAGTTATTTTTAGATATACACTGTGACCGTATTTATATTTAGATATCCACTGTGAACGTTGTGAGCTCGAATCTCACTCAGAGGGGGTGTACTCTATGCAACATTATATGATAAAGTTTGTCTCTGACATGCGGCAGTTCGGTGTTCTTATCCAGTTTCCTCCACCAATAAAACTGACTGCCACGATATAACAGAAAAATTGTTGAAAGTGGCGTTGAACACCATGATCCTCCCCCTTAATCAAGTTGTGAAGATTTAAACGCCAGCAGTATTTGTAACAATAATACATTTCCCATAGGTAATCAATTCTTTATATAAATAGAATAAAAAGGAGTATTTCTACTGATTTGGTTGATATATCAGGTCAACTAATGACTTTAAAATTTTGAAAATTTAAAGAAACTTATAATGTTAAAACTAACTTCCTTACCTCCCAAAGACAAAGTGTAATTTAACGAATTAAATCTGATTTAAAATCGTTTAATATATCCAGTAATGATTTACAAAAGGAGAACCACCCCTTACTATCAAGCAATATGAAAATGTTTTACAAACCAGAAAAAGCCTCAAAGGATATGCATAATGTACTGAATAACAAAATATCAAACTGGAATGTGAAGAGAATTGGTCAAAAATGATCATTGAAAGAGTATTATTGGAATTATTGGAATGTAACATACAAAAAAACTCATTTCATTACTGTATATTATGTTTGCCAACAACTACAAAATAATATAACCGATATTTTTTACCGGAAGATTTTAAATTGCATATATCTATTGTTGAGTTTTTTGTTAGTTATTCTGCAAATGTTGATCGCATTGTATTTTGTTTTAACCTCAACACTATTAGTATTTTAATATATTATTATATAATAGTTGTACAACACGCTAAGCCAGGTTACATGGCATTGACATTCCCTCTGTAGGAATGTTTTAGAAACTGATTCCATAAATAAAGAGGGGGGAGTGGGTAAAATTGCCACATTTTCAATCGTTTTAAAACACTAAGATGTCTTGGCTTTACAAACTTCTTGATCAAATGAATATGTCCAGCTGGAAAATTTTACTTCTAGTTATATAAAAAAAATAGAGCGGATATAGGATATTGCACTTAAAAAGGGGGGTGTGGTTATGAAAGTATTTCTGATAAGATAAATCTATTTTGGAGATATATTCTTCTTAATTTGTCAGACCTTTTGCCAATAAAAGATGAAGAAGAAAACACTATTATTAACATCTTGAGTAAACCCATTTAGATTAATTTTAATATTAATAGAAATATTTTTTGTTATTATTGAAACATATTGTTAAACTGGTGTCTTCCTTTATTAATAATATTGTTTCTGAAGATAAACAATGTTTGTCATATTAGAAATTTCAAAACAAATATATGTACAAACTTTATGGAATAGTATGTTATTGTGAGTGCAGTCCCAAAGTGATGGAAAAATTTATTTCAGAGTATAAAAAACTGCATGCTATTTTTACTTGTAGCATTATTTATTGCAAGAATAACATTAAATGTGATAGTGCGTCAATTGCCCCCAAATGTCTGCTAATCAAAGATGTATTCATCGTTTAAAAGCATATTGTCAAACTGTACATTTTACCAAAGGACGGCGAACCACTAATTCGAAAGCCATTTTGTCACGCATCAAGGCAAGTTTTTACTTGTAGCATTATTTATTGTAGGGATTACATTAAATGTGATAGTGCTTCAAATGCCCCCTATATATATATATTGTGTTCGTAGCTATATTTAGATATATACTGTGGTCAAAGTTATATATAGATATCTACTGTGGTCGTAGTTATGTCTAGATATCTATTGTATCCGTAGCTCTATGTAAATATAACCGTGGCCGCAATTATATTTAGATATCTACTGTGGTCGTAGTTATATTTAGATATCTACTGTGTCCGTAGTTATATTTAGATATCTACTGTGTCCGTAGTTATATTTAGATATCTACTGAGGTCATAGTTATATTTAGATATCTACTGTGACCATAGTTATGTCTAGATATCTACTGTATCGGTAGCTCTATGTAGATGCCCACCGTGGCCGCAGCTATATTTAGATATCAACTGTGGTCGTAGTTATATTTAGATATATACTGTGGTCATAGTTATATTTAGATATCTACTGTGACGGTAGTTTTTATTTATATATTTACTGTGGCGGTTTTTATATTCATAAGAGGCAGGATCTTCTTACCCTTCACGATCACCTGAATTCACCCCTGGTTTTTGAGGTGGAGTCAATGTTACTCATTTTTAGTCGTTTTGTGTTGTCCTATTAAGTGTCTTTACGTTCTAAGTTCCGTGTTGTGATGTCCGTTACGATTTCCCTTTAAAACGACATTTGGTTCATCTTTACCTCCAGTAGTTTGTAGGAGGGTCCATGTCTTATTTATGTATGTGTTTGCTTATATTGGTGCCCAAAATATATTGTGTTGTGTTCTTGTTTTGTTTGTTTTCGTCTTATGTGCTCTATGTTTCCAGTTTCTCTGGGTTGTCCATTTCTTATTGTACATTCGGTATTCTCTAATGTTTATTTAGATATCTACTCTGACCTGGATTTCCAACGTAATCTTTTTCCATCTTTTCAGTGTTCAGGGAGTTTAGATGAGAGGAAATTAACCGTTTTGTCGATATTGATGGAGTTGTTGACCATCACTGTTTAGACTTTCTTTTCATAATTGTCATAGAAACAAAGGGAATGGCAAAATAACTCTTCCTCCTTGAAAACAATGTAGGATGTCGGACAGGTAATTCGGAAGGTATTTTGTCACTATAAGGGAAGTTTTACTTGTTGCATTATATATATTGTATTCATAACATTAAATGTGATAGTGTGTCAAATGCCCCTAAACGTCCACTAAACAATGGCATGTTGTCAAACTGCATCTTAACGTAGGATATTTCGTAACGGTCAACCAGAACACGATGACTACCGTATATTTTGTGTAGAGAAGACTTTGAAGATGAGTTTGAAGACACCAAAGAGGTAATAAGAATCCGTAAACAGGGGGCAAGGCAGGTAGGTTCGGGAAGTGTTCGCGATTTTCACGTCAAAACCATAACATGCTTACAATAATGTGGCAAGTTTTTATAGTGATTTGTATTGCTACATTCAAGAAAAGTTAATAACACTATATTAAAGTATGCATTCTACTTTGATTTTTCAGACTAATTTATTAAAATCATATTACAGTCGCAAGACCTTGTTTACTCTTGCAACTTCGTGTTGTATAAATTGAAAAAAAAATGTGGACTCGATAGAATGATAAAATTCAAAGTTCACTTTGAAGAGCAAACACATTTGTATATGAAACGTATAGCTCGGTTCATATATTTGACGTCTATTTAAAATTTACAGTAGAAATCAATAATAAAACTCACAATAAGCACTCATATTGAACATATTTCATCCTGTAATTTAATCTCTTAAGGGAATTGATCAAGCCCACAGCAGTTTCCTCTTTTGGTACTATTTCATGAATTTATTTCTGCCATTTTTTTTGTTGTTGTTGAAAATGTATTCAGTAATAACTTGCACTTTGCGATTTATTTACTCGTGTATATGTATTTTTCCCCATAACATTGCTTACAAACGCACAAGTGGCGCCTTGTAACAAGGGGACATAATCCGTTAACTTTGACGGGAAGCATCGACAGTAGACCATCTCCTTACACAGCAGCGCAGTTTTTCGTTATTAAATATTGCATTTTCAAATACTAGTATACGATTTAATTTAAGAATAAAATATTGTGTGTTTTTGTATTGAATATTATCTGATATATCTCTGACAAAAATGTAGAATTTGTATTTTGTCGTCGATTGTCTTTTTGCACAACACATTAGAAAGTTTCTCAATGAATATGGGAGACTAATAGTATTATAGACCCACTCATTTATAAAACAGTTCTAGTACATGTTCCATATATATGCAAAATAAGGTTTTTGTAGGGGAGGGGTGCACTATCTTCCAGTAAGCTATAATAAGATCATCCCAGTGTCATTTCTCTGTATATTTTTTTTCAGTCTAATTTAATTTCTTAATCAGACCAAGATTCATCAGAACTCCATCTTTAGGTTGATGGGTATTTACTATTTCAACAAAGAGGGTATGTGTGTACATTTTCCCAGTAGGAGTACTGCTTACTAAAACCTAATCAAAGAATAAATGTTAGGAATTTCGGATACTTTCGGTTGTCCTTTCGAGAAACACAAAAATATTGTTAAATTCTGAAGATTGAAATATAATATTTAAATTTAATCAGAGTAAATTCATAAATATGTCATATAGAGAAATTCCCTGCATGCATATGTCAAGAAAACAAAAACTTAAAAACTCTTAAATTCTATGAAACCATTCAGTTAATCCAATTACATATTACCCCCTGAATCTAAGCATAGGGGGTAGATTACAATTTT
The DNA here is from genome assembly GCA_002080005.1 of Gigantidas platifrons. Taxonomy (NCBI): domain Eukaryota; kingdom Metazoa; phylum Mollusca; class Bivalvia; order Mytilida; family Modiolidae; genus Gigantidas; species Gigantidas platifrons. The sequence continues at coordinate 327,081 of MJUT01000866.1, forward strand.
GCAGGGTATCTTATTCTGTACTCCCAGAATTTAAAATGCTGGAGTAAAATACTCAAATACTCTTTTTATCTGGAGGCACATGTAGGTAGGTCACAACTTGTTTTCTTGTTTTATTTTATTTTTTTTTTTTGCAATATGATAATATTATTACTATATAATTTTATGATTTTCTGATCAATTTACATCCTAATGTACTTCTTCAACCAACTATGACTTTTAAATTTGTTTTCTAATTTTAAGATTGTTTTTGTAATTTCCACCTTTAGATGTTTACACTTTCATATTATTATTTATACTTTTGTAGCGACTCGCAAGTAGCCATACATGTTACTGTCAAAATAAAGTTTATTTTTACTAACAATGTTTGAATATTGTGTTTATCCTGAAATATTAAAAAGTCGAAACATTACTGCAAAAAAAACAAGAAAAAGCATTGGCAAGGGAGTCCTATTTCCTGTAATCGATAAACTAGTCTGGTTCTCGTAACGCATCTGATTTTTATGTTGTTAGATAGGTCAGGTAACGACTGAATTCATGTTTTTTTAATGTCGGCCGACATATATAGGTGACAAGAAGCTCCATCTCGGGAAAGTTAAAGATGCATAGCTTTGATTGAAGGCGTGTCTTAACTTAGAATTTGGCATCATTCAAACCAGACACATTTATGTTCATCCTCAAGATATTTTAAAACATTCTTTAAGCCTCCTATCAATATATTTTGTGTCAGCAGCTGAGGTCTGTAAAGAAAATGACTGTACTGGGCACAAGCTCTAGAATAACGGATAAGTTGTGAAATGTAAACTCCATCCGTTGGTGATACTGGAATAGTGCTACTGAAGTCATGATAGTATGTGTGTAAAGTAGGGCTTGGAATGGGGTTCTGACAAAGTTCACTCTATGCACTGTTCAGTTGGCATAAGTGAAATTGTTTCTTTAAGATTTAAGCCTAATTATATAAGTTCAAAGCGATAGAACATATCATGAAACTGGACCTTTCAAATTCAAGGGCAAATAGGGAAATCACAATCATTAAAACACTTAGCATTTCTAAATTAAACCATTATTTTGCTCAGCCGTACCCAGCCCAAGTACTTCATTGATCAAAGAATTTAACTGCAAAATGTATTGGGACAATAACGCAGATAAAGTCGATAGGGATGTTGTATGATAACCACACTGTGTTGGAGGTCTTAAGATGTTGAATCCATAAATGTATATCAAAGGTCACCCTGTTTTTTCTATTGGGATCGTGTTATTCGGTCTTAAGTTTCATGTGTATGTTTTGTAGATCGCTGTTTGTCCTTTTGTACTTTTTCTTTTGGCAATTGTGTTGTCAGTTCTTCTTCAATTTACGGATCCTCATTGCCTCTTAGGTATCTTCAAACTCTTCTTCAAAGCAGTTAAAAAATCTTTAAATTATTGCCATTTTCTAAGAATATAGATATTACTAACTTAAGATATTTAGGACCAACTACAAAATTGAAAAATCCTTTCTGGCAAGAAGTGCTTAATACATGGAATAACCTTCACAAGAAACAATTACCATTAAGTTATAGGTATGTCATGAGCATGACCATATGGTAGTTTGATTTACAACTACCTGTGCAATCAGTGCATATCTCCACTAAAGCTATGAGTTCGAACCCCGTTCATGGCGAGGTGTACTTGATACAACATTATGTGATAAAGTTTGTCAGTGACTTGCGGCAGGTCAGTTTTCTCCACCAATAAAACTGACCGCCCCGAAATAGTTGTAATATTCCTGAAAGTGGCGTTAAGCATTATAATCTCCCTCTCATTAAGTTATGAAGATTTAAAACCAGCAGTATTTGGAATAATGATAAAATCCCCATAGGTAATAAAACAATTGTTTATATAAATAGGATAAAAATTAGCATTTCTACTAATTTGATTGATATATCGGAATAACTAATGACTTTTTTTAAATTTAAAGAAACTTATAATGTCAAAACTAACTTCCTTAGTTACCAAAGTGCAATTTCAGCATTTAAGGGTGTAGGTCTGAGATATGGGAGACAACTCTAATTCATGTTCTTCTCAAATATATGGTCATTTGTGTGTTAGAAAATCCCATTCAAGTTCAAGCTTCTTGGAAACACAGATTGTTTACAATGGATACAGTATCATTGCTCATAGTTTGAAAAAGATTCATATTTCAGAAAACGGAGAAAAAAATCACTATTCAAAGATTGATATACCAAGGTGTAAATTAATTTTATGGTAGTATGAAAATGGAAAGTTTTATTTGGAAAAACAATGGTAATATTTAAGACAAATGCAGTAATTTCGTAATTTGGGCATCCGCTATGTCAAATGTAAGAATTCAAAGGCTCTTTGTTATTTGTAGGTATTTTTTTTTTGCATCTCCCAAACAATTAACTAAATGATTGTAAGATAGTTTTCCTTGCCAATTTTCTTTTTTGCTTGGTGCCATCCATGAAGCACATAATTTCAAATATTTTTAAAATTCCACGGTAAAAGTTTGTTAAATTTGGTGCAATGATGTCTACGTATTCTCTTTACTGTGACATTATTGCGTTGGCATTAATTTACAGTATTTTTTAATACCATGGTGGTCCCTCAGGGCATCCCCATTTTTCGCTCGTTCCACTTGATTATCTCCAAAATGGATATTCATATATACTAGACATTTCATATGTATTCTACAATTAAACTCTCAATTGTATTAAGGTACATGTAGATGGGGGGTCTAATTTTCAATCCACAGAATTTTAAAAAATTTTAAAGAAAATTTCCTTTTAATATGCCCTTCCAAATAAAAAGATAAAAAAAATGGGGGTCACCTGCATTCCAAATTAAAAATTATAATTTGAAAATTTAAGGGGAAAATGACATTTTGTGGCAAAATTTATATTGACAATGAAGGAAAAAACGTTATTGGATGCATTTATTTGATGAAAATGTCCGTTTCTAATCCATAAAATTTTCTGATTTTTTGTAATTGAATGGTCCAAATGTTTCTTAGAAAGATGAAATTAAAAAAATTGTTGGTCATCTTCCAAATGAAAAAGATATAAGTAAAATTATACAAGAAAATAGACAAAAATGGGAGTTAACTCATTGTTGAATCTGAACGGATTTGCAAATTTACTATCTGTCCGGACAATAACATTTTTGTCTCTTCAAATAGGTTAATGATATTTGGTATGTAGGTGCATAATCATGTGAGGGTGTGTCATGTACCATCATGACCACATTTTGTCTTTGACCTTTGACCTCAAGGTAAAATAATTGATATTTTTGAAGTGTTTTCGTGTCCGAGTCATAACTCTTTTGTCTTTTAAGATAGGTTAATGATATTTGTTATGTGGGTGTATAATCATGAGACGGTGTGTCGCGTACCATCGTGACCTCAGTTTGACCTTGACCTTTGACTTCAAGGTCAAATAATTGATATTTTTTAAGAGTTTTTGTGTCTCGGCAATAACTGTTTTTGCCTTTTTAGATAGGTTAATGATATTTGGTATGTGGTTGTATAATCATGATAGAGTGTCTCGCGTACTATCATAACTGCAGTTTGACCTTCAGGACAAATATTTTACCTGGAAGTTTTATGAAGAGGAGACATGGGTTTTAGTCAGCTAAAACGATTCTAGTTTTCGTTGAAAATTATGACCGGATTTTGAGAATTGATTCTTGTTTTTAATGTAATAACTAGCATGTGATGAGCAAACATTTTGAAATTAAGAAAAAAAGAATGTGAAGCTGATGAGGAATAGAATCCGACTATTTTTTTCATAAGGAACAATTATCTGAAACTTAAGCTATAGATAATATTACATTGAAGGAATTGCAGCCATTAAACATAATTTCATCTAAATTATATGTGGAAATAATAAAATTGTCAATAATAATATCACATAATGTTAATTTACATGTAGGACCATTTATCTTTTTCGCTTGGTAATGAAAATCTTGTAATTGGTATGTTGATGTGAATAAAAGAGATTATCTAGTATTTCAATGGGAGTATAACAATATTCTAATACCGATAAAAGTATATGGGCTAATGGGTGGGGGGGGTCTTTGTCACCATTCACAAAAGTAAAATTTGCTGCTCACAGATAACCTATCAGCCCCCTTATGTAACAGAATATGCTTCTTGCATCACCATCGAGCTATGACATAACCTTTCTTTCAATTTTATCAGAGATTTTTCTTAATTTCATTGATAGTGAGTTTTCATTTAAAGTAATAAGTTTGCTATAGAAAAAGAACTATTTTATTGCAATAATTGATCAATTCTTAGGTAAAAAGTTGTGACACAATCTAATTCTGATACTACATGAATAAAATGCACTTGTTGCAGCTTTTGTATTAATGTCAAAAGTTCCAATTCCTCTCTTATTATTTCCACTATGATGAGTTTTCCCTATCTTGATTTTTGCCACATGACCACATCCAGGACATTGGACATAAGTCAAACCTGAAAATCATAAAGTTCTAACCGCCAAGGCAACATAGAAATGAAGGGTTGACTGACTAAATTGACAGTGTTTTAACTGCTCGGCCATGAATACTAAGTTCACTATGAACAGACAATGACTTAATGGAACAAGACCAGATGGGATGTAATCAAATAGGGCTTCATTTTGAACTGCATCCACTTCAGTGTCGACCTCAATTTCAGAATAAATAAAAAACAGGTTCATTATCTTTTATGTATGGTTCAGTTGCAATCGGTAACGCATATGCGTGGTCAGGACATAATTTGTGTCATCAAGTCTGTCACAGATAGTGGGGTCTGAAATGAAGCTGTTGGTGTTTTTAAAATTATCAGCCCTAGAAAAAGATTGTTCTTTTGTGAATCTTCCTGGTGGAATTCTTTCAGGCATTACAAGATTACCGCAGACGATAAAATATAAATTGTACTTACGGCAGTCAGCAACACAAACAAAAAACTGTTGTGTAGAATCAGTGTGAAACTGCTTCATAGGCTACCAGAACGAAGATCAGATTGTAAAGATACATATCTACATTACAGTATTCATGAAAAGTAGTCCACTTTATCACGATGGAGAAAGCGGCACGGTGAAATTTCATGAAACTTTGGCAGATAATGTATTGAGACAGAACTATTTCATAATGCAAATTTAACAAAAATTGAACTATGGGGAAATTTTGGGATTATCCAGGCCTTCTCCCTTAAGTCTTATTAAAAACCGTTTAACATATCCAGTGCTGATTTACAAAAAAATTAATCGCAGTTATTACCAATATTTTGCAAATCAGAGAAAAGGTTAAAACAAATATGTATAATGTACTGAATAACAAAAAATATCAAGCTGAAATGTGAAGAGAGTTGGTCAAATATATTTTATCTTGAAAGAGTATTATTGCAATTATTGAAATGTGCATAATTTGCCAATAATCTCAGTATAAAAATAATGAAGCAGAATGAAACAATCATAATAATGAACGAAACTTGTAATGATACCAAAAAAAGGTGATCAAGTTTCACGAATTTCATTACAGTGAAGAAAACATTTTCCCCAACAATTACAAAATGATATAACGATATTTTTGACCGTAAGATTTTAAATTGTATACATCTATTGTTGAGTTTTTTGTTAATTGTTCTGCAATTTTGATCGCATTGTAATGTGCTTAAACCACAAAAAATATTAGTACTTTAATATTTTATCAGATACTAATTGTAAAACACGCTAAGCCAGGTGACATTTTCGCTGATACCAAAAATAAAGGGGAGGGGGTAAAATTGCCACATATTTAATCTTTCTGTAAGGCACTAAAATGGCTTGGCTTTACAAACTTCTTGATGCCATGAATATGTCCCATTCGACATTTTTACTTCTAAGTTATAAAGAAAAATAGAGGATATAAGATATTATGCTTAACAATGGAGGGTTTGGAAAGTATTTCTGATAAGTTAAATCTATTTTGGATACATATTCTTCCTAGTTTGTCAGACCTTTTTCCCATAAAAGATGAAGAGGAAAACAATATTATTAACATCTTGAGTCAACCCATTTAGCTTAACTTTAATATTAAAATAAATATAATTTTCAATTATTGAAAAAATATTGTTATAATTGTGTCTATCTGTTAGTAATATTGTCTCTAAAGATAATACATTTTTGTCATATCAGGAATTTCAAAACAAAGAAGAGTTTGAAAATACCAAAGGCATAACCAAAATCTGTATATCGAAGAAGAACAGACAACACAAATGCCAAAAGAAACAGTGCAAAAGGACAAACAACGATCTACAAAAACATACATATAAAACTAAAGCTATATATATATGCTAAAACTTGTACAAAATGTCTTATTTGTGTTATTTCTGTTTGTTTATGTAGAGTGCACGTGGTGCCCAACACTTATTGTCTTCTGTTTTTGTTTTGTTTGTCTTCATCTTGTGTACCCTATGTTGCTGATAACAAGGAAGCTACTGATCCAAGGGTTCCTCTTTGTTAAGCTGAAATTTTCAATTCGAAAGATTTATGGTCGCAACCATGACTTGGTTCACGGTTATGGAATATCTGTGTCACAAATGACCACGGATATGTTCCATTTGTCGTAATCACTTCCCTGTCTTATAACATTCATGACTTATCGCCGGGTTGTAACTAGATTAACACGACGGGTGCCACTAGTGGTGCAGGAACTGCTTACACTTCCAGAGCATCTGAGTTCATATCCGGTGTTTAGTGGGGTTCGTGTTACTTGATCTTTAGTTTTATGTGTATGTTGTTTGTCCTTTTCTACTTTTGGCCATTGTGTTATCTGTACTTCTTCGATATACAGATTTTGATTAACCCCTTTGGTATCTTAAAACACCTTTTACCTTTCTCTTGATTGTCCATTTTTGATTGTCTCTGCTGACACTATTCTCTAAGGTTTATTTATGTATCTACTCTGACCTACATTTCCAACATTATTCCCTTTTTTTCAGTATTCAGTGAGTTAAGATGAGAGGTGATTATTCGTCTTATCGATATTGATGGAGTTGTTGACCATCACTGTTTAAACTTTCTTTTCTCAATTGTCATAGAAACAAAGAGATCGGCAGCATAATTATTCCTCCTTCAAAACAAGCCAAAGAACAATGAAGGGACAATTACTTATATTTTAAACTAATTAAAACATGAATAACCATGTCCTGGTCTATTAAAGAAAACACGTAATGAGACAGATAAATATAGGATACACAAAATGTATTAATGCTTGTTTCTGAATCCTTTGTGTTATTTCTACAATTTGTGTTTTGTATATTGTACGTTTTAGAAATATGATATGCTTAAACCAAAGACAAAAAAATATATCATATAATATTATCACTCCCCTTGAGAACCCTAAGACATTGAACAATGGCTTCTTGTGATTTTTCAAAATATTAAATACACAACTTTCTTTATTTAGTTACGTTATATTTCATATTTGAGAGCGTTGAACCATTTATATAGACAATATTAGCGCAGTGTTTTACATTATAAAGTTTATGTGCATATGACTTTAAAACGGGGATGAAGGCTAGGTTCTCCAAGCCTTTCCCCATTTTTCAGCAGTACATATATAAACTTTATATTTTACGACACTGCATTAATATTGTGGTTATCCTACAGAAATAAATCACTTTAATCTACTCACGTTTACAATTTGAATGAAATAATAAAATTATATAGCAATTCCTTGCTTACTCCTTTTGACATAGTTCGGTTGGTGACAGCATATAAAAAAGTATCCAATCAATTCAATGTGCCTGCTCAATTAGATCAGATACAGGATATAAGGGAGTATTCAAGCTATTTTGTTAGGCTAAGCATATTTTATTCCAAATTTTGTTTTTCCAGGTAAAGAAGATTTTGTGCTATTTTATTTCTCCATGAAAGAAACATTAATATTATCATCAGTGTGTCAATCAAGAAAAAACTAAGCTGATTACATTTCTTCATTCAAGGTAAATACATATAGATTAATACATGGGCATTGGTCTCAGGCCAGTAAGGGTGTCTCGGGATGATAACCAGGCCAATATGGAAATGCCCATGTATCAAACTATTTATTATATACTTCCGACATCTGCAGACGTAAACATCGGAATTTATTTATTTTGTCTGAAACGCACGAGGGGCACCTAATAACCGGTTATTTTCCCGGGGTGTGAAAATATGGACAGTTTACTTCCGGTCATATTGGTCATACAAAAATGCCTTTATTTTAGCTAAGTATGCAATGAATATATTTACTCTATGTTATAATATGTACATTACTCTAAATTTGATATTCTATATTTTTACTAAATTGCATAATGCGAGGATAAAACCATATTTCACATGCAGATTTGCTTTCACGAATTGCACGAATTATGAAAAGATACCAGTGGTTTAGTTTTTGGTTGGTTTTATGGTGCTTAATGCCACTGTCAACAATATTTCAGCTATATCGTGGCGGTCAGTTTTATTGGTGGAGGAAACCGGAATATCCAGAGAAAAAACTTCGACCTTTCGTAAGCCACTAACAAACTGGGAATTTCTCGATTGGTATTGTCTTTTGGATTGATATGAGAATTTATTCCATTTAGATGCAAACTCATATATTTAAGGAACACGAGGGGAATAGCCAAATTATTTGAATTTTCATTTTAGAACGAATGGGAAACATGTAGATTCGTGTTACACCCTGTGTTTCTAGCATCCGGAAGAAGAAGGAACAATCCAATAAAAGAATTAACTAAAGATCACTGGTGAGAGTCGTAGGTCTTATTCTGAGAATACAAATGTATGTCCAATTCAACATCTTCTCTCTTAACCTATGTAATGGCGTATTCGTCAACAAAATCCATCATTATTTTGAGAGAAAAAAGTATTCCTCAAAGTCCTGTAATGCCTTTTTGTTACTTGAAATTGTAAATGCAATCTGAATTGGTGTAATTTTAAGATACAATCTGCAGTATTCTGAAAATACTGAGGAACATGGAATGTCAGTTATTTTGACATAATATGTTGATAAGATTGACGGCATCGATTCCTCAATTTGCAAATTTTAAAATGAAGGAACTGTCTGTTTTCTTGTGATTATAATTTCATCAGAACTAAATAAGAAATTCGAAATTTAACAATATTAATTACCAGTGAATAATTACTGAGTAAAGCCCATTATATTTGATAATGTTGATCATTTTTAATTTCATTGCAGTTTTAAGTTGTATAGTATATTCCTCTCGATGAATTTGACATGAAGTTCAAATTACTATCTATAGTACAGGTCACTATATAGTTTATGTCTATATAGTCATCCATATTTAATGCACTTGTTGGCAACTTTCCAATCTACTGTCATATCAATATGTTATGATACCAAGGTACCGTGATTGAGTTTTCTGAATTATATTACAGCCAAGAAAGCATTTCTTTTCCAACAATTACAAAATAAGACAGGGAATATTTATCGATTTAAATTGTATGCATCTATTGTTGAGTTTTTTTTTTTTGTAAGATGTTCTGCAATACTGATCGCATTGTATTTTGCTTAAAAATTAAATACTATTTTTTTTCTTATGGAGATATTTTAGTATGGTGTCGGACAATAGTTGTACAACATGCTAAAACATGTGAAATGTCAATGAAATACGCTCTGAATGAATGATTAAAATTTGATACCAAATATAAGGTACTCATTGACCTAAAACTAATTATTTTTGTCTAACCATTATATTACAAATATCTAAAACTGCCTAAGGGCTTTCATGTTAAAATCTGAATAGACTAACAATACCTCAAGTGATGATGATCTAAGACACATCTCAAAGTGTGTGATTTTATTTGTCATCTCGATAAAGTCTTAATAAATGTCATACCTTATATATATCTAATTTAGTGCGCACGACGCGTTCAATAAGATCGAAGTGATGATGCACAACCATAGACCGTAAATTGAATATTTACCTGTCTACTCACTGTGACCGTACTTATACTTAGATATCTAGTGTGACCGTAGTTATATTTGGTTATCCTGCAATTGGGTAATTTTTTGTCATAATAAATTGTTTGAAATAAAATGTCGCTTGCCATAATAACACTTCACATTGTCATAATAACACATCACATTGTCATACTAACACTTCACAACAGAAACAATGTGATAAATCGTGCTGCTAACATTCTATCTCAGGTCCATATCAGCAATGTTGTCCAGTTCCTCTGTTTTTTTTAACAACATAAACACTTTGATATATCGTGCTGCTAATATTCTATCTCCGGTCAATATCAGCAATGTTATCAAGTTCCACTGTTCAACAACAGAAACACTGTTATATAATGTGTTGCTAACATTCTATTTTTAGTCAACATCAACAACGGTGTCCAATTCCACTGCTAGTGCTAAACAACAGAAACGCAGTGATATATCGTGCTGCTAACATCCTATATTCAGTCAACATCAATAACGGTGTACAGTTCCGCTGTTCAACAACATAAACATTGATATATATGGTGCTGCTAACTTCTTTGCTTTAGTCAAGATCAACAACGGTGTCCGGTTTCACTGTTAGCCAACATAAACACTGTGATATATCGTGATGCTAACATCCTTCCTTCAGCCAATATCAACAACGGTGTCCAGTTTAACTGTTAAACAACAGAAACACTGATATATCGTGCTGCTAACATTCTATCTTCGCTCAATATGAACAACGCTGTCCAGTTCCACTGTTAAACAACAGAAACACTATGATATATCGCACTGTTAACATGAATCCTTCAGCCAATGTCAACAACGGTGTTCAGTTTTACTGTTAAACAACAGAAATACTGTGATATATCGTGCTGCTAACATCCTATATTCAGTCAACATCAACAACGGTATCCAGTTCCTCAGTTTAACAACATAAACACTTTGATATACTGTGCTGCTAACGTTCTATCTTCAGTCAACATCAATAACGGTGTCCTGTTCCACTGCTAGTGCTAAACAACAGAAACGCAGTAATATATCGCGGTATCAACATCCTATATTCAGTCAACATTAACAACGGTGTTGCGTTCCACTGTTAAACCTCACACTAACTGTGATATTTCGTGCTGCTCACCCAATATCAACAACGGTATCCAGTTCCACTGTTAAACATCAGAAGCATTGTGAGATAGCATGTTGTAAGGCTGTTTACTTCATCACCGTTTTAAGGTACTATATTAATTGTACTCTATCATGTTAATTGATTGATTGATTGATTGATCGATCGATCGATCGATCGATCGATCGATTGATTGATTGATTGATTGATTGATTGATTGATTGATTGATTGATTGATTGATTGATTGATTGATTGATTGATTGACATATAATGGTATATATAGATATTCAGGATGAGAAGAATCTCATAAATATACTTGTGCAAGCAGTGCCTATCACCACAAAGTTGTGAGTTCGTACGCCGTTCATGGCGAGGTGTACTAGATACAACATTATGTCATAAAATTTGTCCATGACTTCCGACAAGTCGGTGGTTTTCCCAGGATACTCCAGTTTCCTAAACCAATAAAACTTGCCGCCCAGATATAATTGAAGTATTGTTGAAAGTGGCGTTAAACAGCATATACCAAAATCAACATATAAAACATATACATAAATGAGAGAGGGGAATGCCAATCGGGACAACCCCTGTGAAAAATGACCTCGACAAGTCCAAAAATCATGAAAACACCAATCAACACAAACTTCACAAAAATATTAGAAAACAAACATCGACCAACTCAATTACTAGTATCTACGTCAAGGTCGAAATAAATTAGATGAACATTATGCTACCTAATTAAGTAAACCAATGCACTGTATGCCACAAATATGTTGTGTTTCTTCCAATACTATGATGTTCCATTCGCATAAAAAGACAAGGGGCTAGGAATGATGACATGTATACTACATACTGAATTCTTCTAAGGTTACTAGATGTTCTCTCTGTTTTCTTTCTCTTTTCTCTCCTTTTTATCTCACCTTCCCAAAGGCAATTTGAGCTTTTGCCATCACTTGGCGTCCGTCGTCCGTAGTCTGTCGTCCGTCGTGTATGTCCGTTAACTTTTCACATTTTAATCTTCTCCTGTGAAACCCCTCAACCAAATGAACTGAAACTTGGTAGGAAGCATCTATGGAAGGTCCTCTGTAAAGATTGCAGATTTTGTCCCGATTGGTTTACAAACGTGGCTGCCACAGGAAATTATTGTTTCTGATTGGTCGATTTCTAAAAATCTTCTACGCTGAAACCGCTTTGCTAAATGAGCTGAAACTTGGTAAGAAGCATCCATGGGAGGTTCTCTATCACGATTGCTCATTTTGTCTCGATCCATTTAACAAACATGGTTGCCACAGGCAATTCTTGTTTCTGATTGGTCGATTTCTAAAAATCTTCTATTCTCAAACAGCTTGGCCAATTTGACCGAAACGTGGTAGAAGCATCTATGGAAGGTCATCTATGGAAATTGCTCATTCCGTCGTGATCCGTTGACAAACATGGCCATCATAAGCAATTATTGTGTCTTATTGGTCGATTTCTAAAACATCTTTTCCTCTGAAACCGCTTGGCCAAATGATATGAAACTTGATAAGAAGCATCTGTGGCAGTTCCTCTATAGAGATTACCCATTTCGTATTGATCCAACAAACATGGCTGCCACAGGCAATTCTTGTTTTAGATTGGTCGATTTCTAAAATTCTTCTTCTCTGAAACTGCTTTGCCAAAATGAACCGAAATTTGGTGGGAAGCACCTATGGAGGGTTCTATATTAAGTTTCCTCAAAGCAGAATGAAAGATGAGCGACGCAGGCTCAGCCCACTGAGCCTCTAGTTTAATTTTGCAAGAACAATCATTTTATGGGTTTGTGTTTAAAAAAAAAAAACTTGAATCCACCAGTGCAAATACAACTGACATTTAGGTGTTGCACAAAATATTTGTTTAAACTAGAATTATATGCATGACTTATTTCTGACTCGATCACTTGTCCCCTATCTTAATTGGCATTTAAGTCAATTCAAAGTGTATATAAAACTTGCATACCGTATTTACAGAGATTGTACCTCAGACACTACCTGTGTAAGTGTTCTTCCACAATCATTAAAGGAAATCAGATTTTTTGAAGAATTAAATTGTTGAGTGACAAAATACAATGGGTTATGAGATGCTATATAGTTGTACACATCATGTCATTTTAATTTAATTCTCTTTCGATGATGTCTTTCTAAAAACCAACCTATTTAAAATAAGATGTTTATCGGACCGATTACATTTTATAGTCGGAGTGTAAGTAGACTGCTTGATAACAATTTCAATTCGATTGTTTTAAAAGAAGTATTAGTGAACAACAACGTTTGCTAAACACATTCATTAACTTCATTATTGTATTCTAACATGATCATACATTTGTTCTCTACAGAACTAAAGAATATACAGGCAATGGAAGCTATCAACAATGTATGCACAGTGGTGTAGAGTAAAATGAAATATGCAAGTAGGTGACGGGGAGTGACGTTTATATAAATATGCACCCACCCGGTCCTCCTTCTGGTGGAATTATATTGTTTTAGTACTGTACGTCAGTCACATAATTTTGCACTAACCACTCCTACAGTTTAAACGGACATTCGTCAAAACTTGGCATGATTGATTAGTGCAATACGAAGATTTTCAAAGATCATTATCAGTATACAAATGTTCATGTAGTATATTTTTGCTATCATTTGACCACGTTGATTGTTACTTTGTTAGTATATAAGATCATAATGTATTTAAGGAATATATATTGTTGTCGACGTCATATTCGCAATTGACATTGACACATATCCAAATACAATACTGTCATTTCTATTGTAATGCAAGACAAAACTACTTTCAATTGAACTAAGCAAACGGTAAAAATTTGGAGAATCTAAAATGTTACGAAATATTACCCATATCTTTACCATATAATCGTCTTTAAAAATCATATGAAAATTGAATGATAATAACTTTCTTATCACAAGATCCATGACATGTACGCTTCAATTTCGGATCAAATTTAGCAAGAGTGTATACTAAGGTATGATATGTCTTTATTTTATATCATATTATAGCAATTAACATGTTGGATTTTAAGAATTTAATGTGGCTGCTCCTTCAAACTACATGTATTCACATATTAGCCAATAAAGGAACGTGTTATAAAGTATATGACACATTTTAGCCAATGAAGGAACGTGTTATTTAGTATATGACACATATTAGCCAATGAAGGAACGTGTTATATAGTATATGACATATACTTGCCAATGAAGGAACGTATTATATAGTATATGACACATATTAGGCAATGAAGGAACGTGTTATATAGTATATGACACATATCAGCCAATGAAGGAACGTGTTATATAGTATATGACACATATTAGGCAATGAAGGAACGTGTTATATAGCATATGACACATATTAGCCAAGGACAGAACGTGTTATATAGTATTTGATTATTCTTTTCTGTAAATGTTTCATAATTATCTTTAACTTTATCATTTTATTTCAGAAACTTTGCGATGCTGCAAAAGATGGTGATATAGAGTTGGTACAAGCTTGTCTTCAGGTAGGTGCTGATGTCAACTATAAAGATTTTGCTGTAAGTATTATAAAGTATAGAGCACAGATTCTGAGATCATTAAAATAAATATAATTACATAAAAATTGAAAAGAACATCAAGTGTATATAAATACATATTACACTGGTTAAAGTCAAACACACCTCACAAAGAGTGGGTATGAGACTACTACATTGCCTTAGCAAAATACTTATCTAAGAGTGAAAACATAAGCAGTGTTACGGTGTATGTACAAACCCAAATAGAAGACAAGTTGGTAATGAAAGAAAATGTTCAGTTCGGAGATTAAAATAAAAGGTATATATCGGTCAAAGCTTCAGAATATGGGATGAGGTAGAGTAAAGATTACAAAGTGAATAACTTGAAGAACAAAGACATGTATGTTGTTTGCAGCTGAAGTCCATACCCCTTTCCATAGAAATATCTTGTAGCAAGAAGAACATATATATGGCCCTTAGTAATACGTACACTAATACACTCCGTTATTAATGTTATTGTAAAATAGGCTAATTTCCTAAATCTTTATTTTTTTTATTTTTCCATTCTTTAAAGACTTAGCTGTTTAATATCGAGAAAAATGTATAAAAAGAATGGTCAAAATCCAAAATTGTGCATATATGAAAGATATATAGATTTTATTTACTATCCAAGTTTTATGGTTTTTTTTAACTCATCCGACCCAAATGGTAATGTGTTTTATTGTCGTAATTTATCGTGCTTTGTCGTAGGCGCCGTCATCTGTCGGTGTCCGTAACACTCTTTTCTGAAGAAAAAAACTGGCCCCTTGGAACCAAATTTCATAGGAAATTTTCAATTCATGGTCAGGTGTCCTCTACCAAATTTATGCTGTTTTTTTATCGGCAATGCACAACAGAAACACAAGGCCTTAAGGTTAATAAAGGGATGTTAACTATTTTTGTGTATGCAGCATTTATTATTTAACTGATGTTGATGATTTTTTCTTTCTGTTCAGTTTATAAAATCCTCTTTATGTAGTATCCAACAGAGTGTGTATGGTTACTATTCTTTCTAAGAGATAATCAGATTTGATCCAATACTCAAAAATTTAATATCTTGATAATGTTATTTTTTTTTCCTTTAAGCTCCTTAAAAAATGACTGTTTGTGTTTTATCAAACAGATTTGAAATAACACTTGTAGCTTTCATATTAAAATGATCAAAGAGAACCAAAGGGATAATTAAACACTCAAAATAATAACTTTTTTTTATTTGAAGTCAAATTTGTCAGCAGTTTTTTCAATGAATTCCTTTTCAGCAGTTATGTTGCAACTTTTTCCGTTTTCAACATACAAATGTGTAGAAAAAAGGTGACCAACACTCAAAATATTTATTTTATGTTTACTTGTTAATCAGATTTGACTTAGCTCAAAGTTTGTTGTTACTACAGCTATCTTGCATTTGTATATCAACACATTTACATCATGTTCTGAGGTTTCAAATAATGATAACATATTTGATCTTACACTTTTAAAACGATTACAATAATCAGACTTTTATGGTGGTTTCTCAGTTTGTAGAACTAAATAATGACAAAGTGTTACTATAGGGATTTGAGGATGTTGTTTTAGCATGTCTCAAGTGTTTGCCAGAAATTGTTTTCTTCCGGTGAAGCAATGAACTGAAGGTAATGGATTGTTTGCACGTTGTTAATGATACACGTGGCATTCTCAGATTTCAGGATAGACTGCATTAAACATATTTGCAGGTTTGTAATAATTTTGAGTAGGCCTAGGTGCGACTTGAGAGGCGAGCGATATATAGGCTAGTCATAGCGTCATAATACTTTCGAGCGGAAATAAGGTTATTGTTATGGGTTGTTGTGTTTATAGCTGCGAAACCGTCAACCTTATGGTCTTTGACAAGTTTTCTGATATTTGCGGACCGGAAATATCAGAAAACTGGCCAAGAACCATAAGGTCTACGGTTCCACAGTTACGTGTTTAATGCCACTTTCAACATTATTTTAGCTATATCGTGAATGCCAGTTTTGTTGGTGGTGGAAACAGGAGTACCTGGAGAAAACCACCGACAAGTGTCACGAGTCACCAACAAAATTTATCACATAATTTGGTATTACATACACCCGATTTGGATTTAAACTCACAACGCTAGTGGTGATAATCACTGATTGCACAAGTGGTTGTAAATTCAACTACCATATGATCACGACCATGACGGCCATTCAATACGGAAATTACAATGTATATTTAATGTATAGACACCAAAAGACAGGGCCGTAGCTAGGGGTTTAAAACAGGCGAGGCATCGATATGTGTGGCGCTAATCTTATTGAGATTAGGATTCCGAAGAAAATTCTGTCTGTATCTTCATCCTAATCTCATTTCAAGGCCTATCAAAGGTGTTCTGGAAATTTAAAATTGAACCCCCACTGCACTCCTATGGATATTTTGGCATGGACGGATTGTGTCAGACATATATTATAGTAAGACATATATCATAGTTCAAATATGCAAAAATATTGATATAATTTTACCCTTTCCAGCGTCTATCAGATAAAATAATCCAATATCCACTTCGAACTCTCCGCCATTTTACTGAACTCGTGATCTTCATTACATGATCAAAATCGTCACATATTTTTTTACAGCTTGTTTCTAGATTAAATGTCTATGTCGTGTGGGGTCAGGTTTTAATCGTGTGATTGCACTGAATCAGAAAATGTTTATTTTAACAAGATTTCTGGCGAAAAATGATTTTTTATGTGATGATGACAACTGAATTGTTTATACAATACTTTTGTAGAATAAAGTTGTGTTGTTTGTGAAGATTTGATGATAAATTATTTGTGTTTAAATATTGTTATATATTTATTGTTTTAGGGTGTGACACCTCTACACTGGGCAGCATGGAAGGGAAAGACAGTTGTGACAAAGTGTCTACTGGAGGCAGGGGCCTCACTGTCTGCTGTAGCAGTGGGGAAAAACACAGCTGTGACAAAGGTTCTGCTGGAGGCACGGGGCTCACTGTCTGTAATGGACTGTATGGTAATTAAAGCCTCAGTAAAGCGAATACAATCAAATATTAAACTCTGCAAGTGACACATGAGGAAATTCACCAAAATTGAAGAAAATGAAATATCGGAAATGTCATGTTGGTGAGGTTTTAATTGTGTGATTGAACTGAATCAGAAAATGTTAATTTTAACAAGATTTATGACGAAAATTGTTTTTTTTATGTGATGATGACAACTGAATTGATTATAACATTCTTTTGTAGTGTAAAGTTTTGTTGATTGTAAAGATTTTATGAGAAATTGTTTGTGTTTAAATATTGTTTTATATTTATTGTTTTAGACATCGACACCTCTACACATGGCAGCAGAGAAGGGAAGCACAGATGTGATAAAGGTTCTACTGGAGGCAGGGGCCTCACTGTCTGCAATAGACTATATGGTAATTAAAGCCTCAGTAAAGCGAATACAATCAAATATTTAACTCTGCAAGTGACACATGAGGAAAGTCACCTAAATTGAAGAAAATTAAATATCGGAAATGTCGTGTTGGTGTGGTTTTAATTGTGTGATTGAACTGAATCAGAAAATGTTAATTTTAACAAGATTTATGACGAAAAATGTTTTTTTTTTATGTGATGATGACAACTGAATTGCTTATACAATTCTTTTGTAGTGTAAAGTTTTGTTGAATGTGAAGATTTGAAGAGAAATTGTTTGCCTTTAAATATTGTTTTATATTTATTGTTTTAGGGCATGACACCTCTACACAGGGCAGCAGAGAAGGGAAACACAGATGTCACAAATAATCTATTGGAGGCAGGGTCCTCACCTTCTGCAGTGGACAATAATGTAATTAAACCCTCAGTAAAGCTAAGACAATCAAATATTAATCTCTTCAAGTGACACATGAGGAATGTTACCTGAAATGAAGAAAATGAAATATCGGAAATGTCGTGTTGGGTGAG
The DNA here is from genome assembly GCA_002080005.1 of Gigantidas platifrons. Taxonomy (NCBI): domain Eukaryota; kingdom Metazoa; phylum Mollusca; class Bivalvia; order Mytilida; family Modiolidae; genus Gigantidas; species Gigantidas platifrons. The sequence goes on from MJUT01000866.1 coordinate 345,661, forward strand.
GTTTTAATCGTGTGTTTAAGCTGAATCAGAAATGTTAATATTAACTAGATTCGTGACGAAAAAGGATGTTGATGTGATGATGACAACTGAATTGTATATAAAAACACTTTTGTAGTATAAAGTTGTGTTGTTTGTGAAGATTTGATGAGAAATTGTTTGTGTTTAAATATTGTTTTATATTTATTGTTTTAGACATCGACACCTCTACACATGGCAGCAGAGAAGGGAAGCACAGATGTGATAAAGGTTCTGCTGGAGGCAGGGGCCTCATTGTCTGCAATAGACTATATGGTAAATAAAGCTTCAGTAAAGCGAATACAATCAAATATTAAACTCTGCAAGTGACACATGAGGAAAGTAACCTAAATTGAAGAAAATTAAATATCGGAAATGTCGTGTTGGTGTGGTTTTAATTGTGTGATTGAACTGAATCAGAAAATGTTAATTTTAACAAGATTTATGACGAAAAATGTTTTTTTTTATGTGATGATGACAACTGAATTGCTTATACAATTCTTTTGTAGTGTAAAGTTTTGTTGATTGTGAAGATATGAAGAGAAATTGTTTGCCTTTAAATATTGTTTTATATTTATTGTTTTAGGGCAGGACACCTCTACACAGGGCAGCAGAGAAGGGAAACACAGATGTGACAAATGTTCTATTGGAGGCAGGGTCCTCACCTTCTGCAGTGGACAATAATGTAATTAAACCCTCAGTAAAGCTAAGACAATCAAATATTAATCTCTTCAAGTGACACATGAGGAATGTTACCTGAAATGAAGAAAGTGAAATATCGGAAATGTCGTGTTGGGTGAGGTTTTAATCGTGTGATTGAACTGAATCAGAAAAGTTAATTTTAACAAGATTTATGACGAAAAATGTTTTTTTTTTTTATGTGATGATGACAACTGAATTGCTTACAAAATTCTTTGGTAGTGTAAAGTTTTGTTGATTGTGAAGATATAATGAGAAATTGTTTGCGTTTAAATATTGCTTTATATTTATTGTTTTAGGGCAGGACACCTCTACACAGGGCAGCAGAGGAGGGAAACGCAGATGTGACAAAGGTTCTATTGGATGCAGGGGCCTCACTGTCTGCTGTGGACACACAGGTAATTAAACCCTCAGTAAAACTAAGACAATCAAATAGTAAACACTTCAAGTGACACATGAGGAATGTCATCTAAAATGAAGAAAATGAAATATCGGAAATGTCGTGTTGGGTTAGGCTTTAATCGTGTGATTGAATTGAATCAAAAATGTTAAACTTAACAAGATTTGTGACAAAAATTATTTTTCTTCATGTCAGGATGAAGAAAACTTATGTTGAATATCTGTAAAATGGAGAAAATAATATAGGACACGTCGTGTGGGATCGGGTTTTAATCGTGTGATTGAACTGAATCAGAAAATGTTAATTTTAACAAGATTTGTGAAAAAAATGTATTTTTGTCATGTCAAGTTGAAGAAAACTGATGTTGAATATCTTTCAAAATAGAGAAAATATTGTAGGACACGTCGTGTGGGATTAGGGTTTAATCCTGTGTTTAAGCTGAATCAGAAAATGTTAATATAAACTAGATTTATGACGAAAAACGATTTGTATGTGATGATGACAACTGAATTGTTAATAAAAACACTTTTGTAGTATAAAGTTGTGTTGTTTGTAAAGATTTGATGAGAAATTGTTTGTGTTTAAATATTGTGTTATATTTATTGTTTTAGGGCATGACACCTCTACACAAGGCAGCATGGAAGGGAAAGACAGATGTGACAAAGGTTCTATTGGAGGCAGGGTCCTCACCTTCTGCAGTGGACAATAATGTAATTAAACCCTCAGTAAAGCTAAGACAATCAAATATTAAACTCTTCAAGTGACACATGGGGAATGTCATATAAAATGAACAAAAAGAAATATAGGAAATGATGTGTTGTGTGAGGTTTTAATCGTGTGATTGAACTGAATCAGAAAATGTTAATTTTAACAAGATTTATGACGAAAAATGTTTTTTTTTTAAAGTTGTGTTGATTGTGAAGATTTGATGAGAAATTGTTTGCGTTTAAATATTGTTTTATAATTATTGTTTTAGGGCAGGACACCTCTACACAGAGCAGCAGGGAAGGGAAACACAGGTGTGACAAAGGTTCTATTGGATGCAGGTGCCTCACTGTCTGCTGTGGACACTAATGTAATTAAACCCTCAGTAAAGCTAAGACAATCAAATAGTAATCTCTTCAAGTGACATATGAGGAATGTTACCTGAAATGAAGAAAATGAAATATCGGAAATGTCGTGTTGTGTGAGGTTTTAATCGTGTGATTGAACTGAATCAGAAAATGTTAATTTTAACAAGATTTATGACGAAAAATGTTTTTTTTATGTGATGATGACAACTGAATTGCTTATAAAATTCTTTGGTAGTGTAAAGTTTTGTTGATTGTGAAGATATGATGAGAAATTCTTTGCGTTTAAATATTGTTTTATATTTATTGTTTTAGGGCAGGACACCTCTACACAGGGCAGCAGAGAAGGGAAAGGCAGATGTGACAAAGGTTCTATTGGATGCAGGGGCCTCACTGTCTGCTGTGGACAGACAGGTAATTAAACCCTCAGTAAAACTAAGACAATCAAATATTAAACACTTCAAGTGACACATGAGGAATGTTATCTAAAATGAAGAAAATGAAATATCGGATATGTCGTGTTGGGTGAGGCTTTAATCGTGTGATTGAACTGAATCAAAAATGTTAATTTTAACAAGATTTGTGACAAAAATGTATTTTTGTCATGTCAAGTTGAAGAAAACTTATGTTGAATATCTGTAAAATGGAGAAAATAATATAGGACACGTCGTGTGGGATCAGGTTTTAATCGTGTGATTGAACTGAATGAGAAAATGTTAATATTAGCAAGATTTGTGAAAAAAATGTATGTTTGTCATGTCAAGTTGAAGAAAACTGATGTTGAATATCTTTCAAAATAGAGAAAATAGTGTAGGACACGTCGTGTGGGATTAGGGTTTAATCCTGTGTTTAAGCTGAATCAGAAAATGTTAATATTAACTAGACTGATGACGAAAAAGGATTTCTATGTGATGATGACAACTGAATTGTTTATAAAAACACTTTTGTAGTATAAAGTTGTGTTGTTTGTGAAGATTTGATGAGAAATTGTTTGTGTTTAAATATTGTTTTATATTTATTGTTTTAGGGTATCACACCTCTACACAAGGCAGCATGGAAGGGAAAGACAGATGTGACAAAGGTTCTATTGGAGGCAGGGTCATCACCTTCTGCAGTGGACAATAATGTAATTAAACCCTCAGTAAAGCTAAGACAATCAAATATTAAACTCTTCAAGTGACACATGGGGAATGTCATCTAAAATTAACAAAAAGAAATATAGGAAATGATGTGTTGTGTGAAGTTTTAATCGTGTGATTGAACTGAATCAGAAAATATTAATTTTAACAAGATTTATGACGAATTTTTTTTTTTTAAAGTTGTGTTGATTGTGAAGATTTGATGAGAAATTGTTTGCGTTTAAATATTGTTTTAAAATTATTGTTTTAGGGCATGACACCTCTACACAGAGCAGCAGAGAAGGGAAACACAAATGTGACAAAGGTTTTATTGGATGCAGGGGCCTCACTGTCTGCTGTGGACAAACAAGTAATTAAACCCTCAGTAAAACTAAGACAATCAAATATTAAACACTTCAAGTGACACATGATGAATGTCACATAAAATGAAGAAAATGAAATATCGGAAATGTCGTGTTGGGTTAGGTTTCAATCGTGTGATTGAACTGAATAGCAAGATTTGTGACAAAACATAATTGTGTTCATGTCAGGATGAAGAAAACTGATGTTTAATATCTGAAAGAATGGAGAAAATAATAGTGTACACGTCGTGTGGGATCAGGTTTTAATCATGTGATGGAACTGAATCAGAAAATGTTAATTTTAGCAAGATTTTTGACGAAAAATTGTTTTTTGTTGTTGAATATCTTCAAAAACGGGGAAGATAAAATATCAGAAGCATCGTGTTGGATTTTGTTTTAATCGTGGGATTGAACTGAATCAGAAAATGTTCATTTTGAAAATATTTGTTACAAAAAATGATTTTTTATGTGATGATGACAATTGAATTGTTCGTAAAATACTTTTGAGGAATTCATGGTGGATAAAACAGTGCAAATTAAATAAACACATGAGATATAAAGTTTTAATAAACCTTGAATAAATATGTAATTAGCATCATAATGTTATTTAGTCATAAGTTTATTGTTTTGTATCACTATATTACAGGGAAGGACCCCACACGATTTTGAAGATGCTGATGTGAAGGAACTGCTACAGGTAATAATTACCTTATATAGAACATTTTAGATATGAAAACATTATTTTGTATTTTTATTAGAATATAATAGAAATTGGTAATCCCCATTTTTAGTCTTCACAATGAGTACTGCTACTATGACCCAAGACCAGTGAAACCTTCTTCGGACTAGTAAATTCAAATTGTCATTTTGAGGACTGCATTTTGCATTATCTGCAGATTTGATTTCATAGTATGTTGCACATGTATTGTATGTGTACTACATGTCAATCAGTAAATACACTATCTCTGTGTTACATGAAGATATAAGTGACTACACCGATCTATTCTATGTCTCTCTATGCGTCACTCTGTGTTACCTGTAAATCATTATATCTATATCTGTCTATGCTTCACTCAGTGTTACATGTAGACCAATGTATCTACACCGTCCTATCACTCACTTTGTGTTACCTGCAGATCAGTGTATCTACACCTTACCATACTACACTCTGTGTTACATGTAGATGAGTGTATCTACACCTTTCTATTCTTCACTCTGTGTTACATGTAGATCAATGTATATAAACCTTTCTATACTTCACTCTGTATTTCATGTAGATCAATGTATCTAAACCATTCCTTACTTCACTATGTGTTCCATGTAAATCATTGAATCTACATATTATTATTCTTCACTCTGTGTTACATGTAGGTCAGTTTATTTACACCTTACCATACTATGATGTATGCCATTACTGTTTAAGGTTTGACAGAGGAATGGTTTGTATTGTAGTGGTGGTTATATTGTCTACCATTACTGTTTAAGGTTTGACAGATGGGAGGTTCATGTTTTGGTTGTTATATTGTATACCATTACTGTTTATGATTTTATAGAGGACTGGTTCATGTTTTGGTTGTTATTTTGTCTACCTTTACTGTTTAATGTTTGACAGAGGGGAGGTTCATGTTGTGGTTGTTATATTGTATACCATTACTGTTTAAGGGTTGACAGAGGAGTGGTTCATGTTGTTGTGGTGGTTATATTGTATACCATTACTGTTTATGATTTTATAGAGGACTGGTTCATGTTTTGGTTGTTATTTTGTCTACCATCACTGTTTAATGTTTGACAGGGGAGAGGTTCATGTTGTGGTTGTTATATTGAATATCATTACTGTTTAAGGTTTGACAGAGAAGTGGTTCATGTTGTTTTGGTTGTTATATTGCATACCATTACTGTTTGAGGTTTGATACAGGAGTGGTTTGTATTGATGTGGTTGTTATTTTGTATACCATTATTGTTTAATATTTGACAGAGGGGAAGGTCATGTTATACTTGTTATAGTGTACATACCATTACTGTTTAAGGTTTGACAGAGGAGTGGTTCATGTTTTGGATGTTATATTGTATACCTTTACTATTTAAGGTTTGATAGAGGAATGGTTTGTATAGTTGTGGTTGTTATATTGTCTACCAGTATTGTTTAAGGTTTGACAGAGGAGTGGTTTATGTTGTTTTTGTTATGTTGTATATCATTTCTGCTTAAGGTTTTGATAGAGGAGTGGCTCATGTTGTGGTTGCTATATTGTATACCATTACTGTTTAATGTTTGACAGAGGGGAGGTTCATGTTGTGGCTGTTATATTGTATATCATTACTTTTTAAAGGGTTTTACAGATGAATGGCTTGTATTGTAGTGGTGGTTATATTGTCTACCATTACTGTTTAACCTTTGACTGGTGAGAGGTTCGTATTATTCTGGTTGGTTTTACTGTTTAACTTTTGGTAGATTAGAGGATTGTTTATGTTTATTTCAAATCAACCATATTATTTTCTTTAATAATTAAAACATGTTTATCTTATAATTGTAGAAATATGCTGCCAGTAGAGCTGACATGGGTAAGTTGTTATCTATTAATACATACATCCTTGTTGGAGGCAAAATAAAAAAAGACAAATGACTACAGTACAAAATGGTTAATGCTTAGTCCAAAATTGTTACTGCTATAATGTATATTTTACATTGGAAACCTATGCAATAATGAATGGAAAGTTCTTTTCAGCTCACCGAAAGGTGAGATATTACCATCACTTGGCGTCCGTCCTCGTTGTCTGCCGTTGTTTTCTTCTCTGAATCCATTTTGCCACTTAGAACCACGCTTAGTAGGAATATACACTAAATGGTCCCCTTCATAGTTAATAGGTTGACCAGATGCATACAAAATAAACAAGAGTTCCAAAGTTGTCGACAAGGATGTGTCCATATATATAGGTATACATTATTTATTGTTCATTTGTTTTTGATGATTATTTTTGATGAAGTCATGAGGAAAATTCCTTTCAGAAACATGTATAACGTTATTATGGAACTATTAGTTTTTGTCAATAGAGGTAAAAAAATAACTTGTCATACGCCCGTCTCTACACAGACGTATTATGTGATTGGGTATGGCGGGAGGCGGGTGTGCGGGAGGCGGGCTGGCGGACGTCCACACAGGTTTCCGCACAATAACTTTAGTTCTGTATATCGGATCTTTACTAAATTTGGCCACATGATGGAAGGGGAAGAATCCTATTTATATGGGGGTCATTAGGTCAAAGGTCAAGGTCACCGTTACTATAAATATATTTTTTGACAACAGGGTGGTTTCCACATTATAACTTTAGTTCTCAATGTTGGATCTTTACCAAAGTGACCACATGATTGCCCTGTGGATGGGAAAGATCCTGTTTATTTTGGAGTCATTAGGTCAAAGGTCAAAGTCACCGTTACTATAAATATATTTTTGACAACAGGACCGTTTCCGCACAATAACTTTAGTTTTGTATATTGGATATCCTGATAGAAACATATAGTTGCATATTAACCTAATGGCACAAAAGTGGTGAAATGCCACAAAATTGATCACCTCAAAGGACTTAATTTTCCTGCTCACATGATTAGTTGTTAATTATAATTATATCGTTTGATAATTTATATAGACGGGCGTAATTTGTGATGCACACATTTCTTGTTTAATATGCATCCAATTGTAATGTACTTTTCTGCAAAGTGTTCATCTTTATTATAAGTTATTGATGGGTCATCAACATGTTTTGTTATTATTTTTTTGACATACTTAAAAGATATATAGCAATTTTATTTTTCATCCAATTTTGATGCGTTTTTTGTTGTTGAATGAATTGTGTTGCGAGCTTTTGATAATATGTCGGCGGATTTCCTGTCTCTCTTTTATGGCTTCTGAGATAAACTTGATCGAAAGAGGCCGTGAAATGCAAATTGATCAGATAACATGACTAGTTTATATTTATTCTTTTCTAATACAAGGCAACAATCAAATATAGAATGAGTAACAATGCATTGAAACATGCAGCTTTTCTATAAAGATGATCAACGGGGAATAACTCTAGGAGAAATAATTTGAAAATGTTTTCAAATTATTATTCTGTGAGCCACTGAACCATTTGAATCACACCTTGCTGGAATCTTCTTGGGATAGATTTAAAGGACATGTATGTTTTTTATATTGATCGCAAATCCAAGATGGCCACCCCAACAGGCTATATTTTAATACAGGACTTATAATGTGAAAATATATAAAATTATTTTGAGCTAGATCTTATTGAACTCGAACTTGCATATGAATTATCAGGTGAGTGATACAAGCTCGGGTGAGCCTCTAGTTGTTTTTTTTTTCTCAGAACGAGCAAGCTTGATTTAATCAACCTGTACATGAATGAATAATACAAGTTTGAAGATAGCAAAGGTGTAATCACAAGCCGTAAATGGAAGACGAACAGTCAATGTAATGGCCAAAAGTTTGAAGATACCAAAGGTGTAATCACAAGCCAAAAATGGAAGAAGAACAGACCATGCAATGGCCAAAAGAAAAAGGACAAACAATGATATGCAAAACATTACACAGAAAACTAAAGATCGAGCAACACAAACTCCACTAAAAACCAGGGATGAATTCCGGTATGACGAAATAATAACTATTTGTGGTCTGCTTGTGACACCTGTCATGTTATGACTACGTAAGATATGTGTGGTCCTTGTGACACATATATTCCTTAGCGATTAACTAGGTCATGGTGGCAAGGGAAAAACTGAGGGATGATTTCAACATGACCACTAGGAACTATTGTTTCAGTAGCTTCTTGTCAGCAACAAACTTCTATCAAGGAAATCATGATGGGTACCTCAAGGTCTGGAATATTGGATTAACTGAACGATTTATACTCCATATGAAAGTGCTGCTGGAATGTTGCTGTATATAAATAGAAAATTCACAATTGGAAAATTGAAATCATCTCTTTTGTTGCAAAGTATCAAAGTTGTGTTATTAACAGTTGCTCATGGTCAATTTCGAGTTGTAGTCAATGTATGAAGCAGATCTAGCTGTATCTGTGGTATCCTTTATTTCAGCTCATGTACAATAGGGGTGATCAACAAAATCAACAAACTTCTATTCAATGTATGTAAACCACTAAACCAGTTTATTTCTGACTATCATCTCTAACAGTTATAAAGGACAATATACAAGATCAATGATTTGTTTTTAGTCCTTCAGTTTCCAATGATTGGCACGGATGAAGAAATGAAAGAGCTGTTTTCAAAGGGCACGTTCATGGCATTTGAAAACCGTGTCTACTTAGCTGGTGCCTGCAATGTGGGTAAATCTACCCTCACCAGTATTCTTCTTGGTGAGGAGATTCCCCAAAGCTGGAAATCAACTGACGGACTAATTATTTATTTTGGAAGGAATGGGATAAATTTGAAAGACAAAACAATGATTCCATTGAAAAAAGGTAATACAACTTAAAACTACTTAAATGTATTGTTAAACAGTACTAGCTTTGTTTTTGTTGTAAAAAAAGTAGGCCAAGAACCAAGATTAGTCATAACTGTCACTAATTATTGTGCTATATCATGACTAATTAGACATATTCTTGCAGAATACACCAAACAGAACTGACTTGGACAAGAACTAACATCAGTCATACCTGTCAGTAATAATTGAGCTAGATCATGACTAACTAGACATATTCTTGCAGAAAAGACAAGACAGAACTGAATTGGACACGAACTAACATCAGTCATACCTGTCAGTAATAATTGAGCTATATCATGACTAACTAGACATATTCTTGCAGAAAACACCAGACAGAACTGATTTGGACAAGAACTAACATCAGTTATAACTGTCAGCAATCATTGAGCTATATCATGACTAACTAAACGTATTCTTGTAGAAAGCATTAGACAGAACTGATTAGGACAAGAACCAAAAGTGGTCATAACTGTCAGTAATTATTGAGCTATATTATGACTAACTAGACATATGCTGGTAGAAAACATTAGACAGAACTGATTAGGACAAGAACCAACAGTGGTCATAACTGTCAGTAATTATTGAGCTATAGTATGGCTAACTAGACATATTCTGGTAGAAAACATTAGACAGAACTGATTAGGACCAGAACCAACAGTGGTCATAATTGTAAGTAATAATTGAACTAAATCATGACTAACTAGACATATTGTAGAAAACACCAGACATAACTGATTTGGACTAACAGTACTAACAGTCATAACTGCCAGCAATCATTGAGCTATATCATGACTAAACAAACCTATAATCGTGGAAAACATTAGACATAATTCATTTGAAGAAGAACCGGCATCAGTGATAACTGTCAGTAATTATTGAGTCATGACTAACTAGACAAATAATGGTAGAAACATACAAGGCACGAGTAATTTATAAAAGAAAACCTACCTGTTATATTGAATCCGTGTGTGAAGTGTCTACCCAATGTAAGCTTTTGTTGACTAAATACTAGCATTGCATTTATCTTCCGGAAACAATATAAGTTGCACTACATTATCAGGTTTTGATGGTGATGTTTTGGCTAAAGTACTACGTGGCCAGCCAGACATGAATCAAGAAAAACATCCTTCCAGATATGGTAAAAGTTTGCCAATAATAGAAAAGAAAATGAAGCCTCCCCCTACTACAAAGAAAAAGATGACATCTGAGAAACATCCAGCTGCCGAAAGAAAAGCCGTTTCATCTCCGAAAACTGACACAACAGATGTCAAAGGGGGGAGATTAAAAGACAAATATAAAACTGAAGGACTGCCCAATCCACAGATCCTAAAAATGCCAAAGCAAAATTACCTTACAATTCACGAGGATATAAAAGAGGAATTGAGAAAAGGAAATTACAAAGTAAATATTGCCCCATCGGATATTGTTGATTTTGGAGGACAGAAATCGTTTGACATGACACATCAGTTATTTATACAACGAAAAGGAGAGTTTATTTTGATGTTTAATGGCAGATTTGATCTCTGTGATCCTTTACCAGAATACCCACAAGGAGATGTTACTACAAAATGTAAGTTGGTGTAAATATGTCTCAGCATTGAATTAATTGAACAATAATATGATGTTTTTAGACGTTTTCCCTGGCTATGATGTCTGAATCAGATTTGGTTTTGTAGACACCAATCGCTATTTGTGGTGTCTTAATCAGAGTTGTTATTAAGACACATTTCCGTCTTTGTAGTGTTTGATTCACACACACAACTCTGATTCCGACACTATTCCTTATGTGTGGTTGTAGATGAAATACATAGTTATTACTACATAATACACACAGAAACAACTCATCTTTATATGACATTGTTACCCAACATAGTAAAACCTGTCTTAACAGTCATCTCGAAACTAAATGTGAGACAAACAAGGCAAATAAGTGTTCTATGTAGTTATTCTAGTTTCCTCCTAAAATAAAACTGAACATCACAATATAACTAATATATTGTTGACAGCGCCATTAAACTTCCTGGACCTCTTGGTTATATGTCCATAGCACATCTTAGCAATTGTTGTCAATTGTGTTTTATTTTATGTAAGCATGTATAACACTTTTCACAAAAATAATCAAACTTTTACTTCCAGCTATATTGAAGCATTGGGTGAGCTTTATCCTGAACTATGATATAATCATACATTTGCGTTCAGCTATATTGAAGCATTGTGTGAGCTCTGTCCTGAATTATAATATAATCATACTTTTACTTTCAGCTATATTGAAGCATTGGGTGAGCTCTATCCTTTCGTATTGTGCAGATGATGACGACATTCTCCCAATAATACTGTTTGCAGCAACACACAGTGATTTCTTTAGTCAGGTTTGAAAAAAAAAAAATATTTTTATTTTCTTGTTAGCTTGTTGGACTTAAAAGTAAATGGGATAATGTTGCAGTTTATCATATTATTATACAGTTATTAGTATTTGTTAGGTGCGACTTAAATCTTGTCGCAATTCCGCCATTTTTATATAAGTAAAATCCGTAGCCTTATGGGCCGCCAAAAAAAAGGCAAAAAAGGACCATGAAGGGCTACGGTTCCGCAGCTAGTTAGAACCAAGAAAAGAAAGAAAAAATCAAGAAAGATAAATAAATAAATGAAAAAAATATTATACATTGTAATAATGATAATTGGAAAAACAAAAAAAAGAAGAAGAAAAAATAATAAAAAAAAACTAAGAAGGCTGATCAAATTGAGGGGGAAAACACAAACGTGGGATGGAACAAGCATTAGTTTCATTTGGGAAGGAATTAAAAAAATAGAATAGTATATATATCTTATAGAGAGCTATAAGTGTGCAAGCTAACACTACGTTTCGAAGTGCTACATATTTTTTTTTCAATAATGAAAAAGAAGAAAAACATAAAGCATTATGAATGGTCCATAATTTATAATAAAGTACTCCAACAGTTCCATGAATTTTTGAAAACTTCTAGATTTTCTTGTTTTATGCCCATTATTCGTTCGTTACTATAAAGCTCTTGGAGTATATATATAAGGGCTGTTAAAGCAAGATTTTTTTTAAGACATCTACATGAGTATATTTAATTGCTAGTACAATTTTGTTGTTTATCATGAGTTTGTTTTCCTTGTGGTAACCCAAAATGAATGTCTTTTTCTAATAGTTTAGAATAAAATTAGCATTTTTAAAGTGGCTTTATCTTCCAAAATCATAAATTTGTATTACCCAGAAAAGCTATCAGATATGATTGATGCCTTAATAAAACGTGTTTCTGTAACTTATAAATGTTATGAAATGTACGCGCATCGGGGATTAAAGGTGCAACTGTTCGTGGTTTGAGATCGATCAAGAAATGGACGCCATCTTATTAATTATCGGCATTGTTTACGGAGTTTCCCGAATGGTCATTAAATAAGTACAACAATGCACTTATTTCTTATTTTCTTTCAATCTGCTTTTAGTCAGCGTTAATTACAGACAGAGAACCATGCAAGTTTGATGTTAGTAAGCGACACAGTACATGGTAACACGCATTTGCAACCGATCATCAAACGGCCCATCGAAAGGTTCCACTTAAATCTTGTCTCAATTCCGCCAATTTGTATATAGGTAAAATATGTAGCCCTATGGTCCGCCAAAAAAAAAAGGACCATAAAGGGTTTCGGTTCTGCAGCTAGTTAGAACCAAGAAAAGAAAGAAAAAAAACAATTAAGATGAATAAATATATTTTTTTTTTAAATTATACTTTGTAATAATGATTCATAATTGGAAAAACGAAGAAGAAGAAGAAGAAAAAATTATTAAAAAAACTAAGAAGACTGGTCAAATTGAGGGGGAAAACACAAACGTGGGTCGGAACAGGTATTAGTTTCATTTGGGAAGGAATTAAAAAAAATAGAATATTTTATATATCTTATAGAGAGCTATAAGTGTGCAAGCTAACAATACTTTTTGAAGTGCTACATATGTTGTTTTTTTTCAATAATAAAAAAGAAGAAAAACATAAAGCATTATGAATGGTCCCTATTTTACAATAAAGTTTTCCAACAGTTACTCGTTCTTTACTATAAAGCTCTTGGAGTATATATATAAGGGCTGTTAAAGCAAGATTTTTTTAAAGACATCTACATGTGAATATTTAATTGCTAGTAAACTTTTGTTGCTTATCAGTGAGTTTTATTTTCCTTGTGATAACCCGAAATGAATGTCTTTTGTAATAGTTTAGAGTACGATTACCATTTTTAAAGTGGCTTTATTTGCCAAAATCGTAAATTTGTGTTACCCATAAAAACTATCAGATATGATTGATGCCTTAATAAAATAAATGTGTTTCTGCAACTTATAAATGCTATGAAATGTACGCGCATCGGAGAAAAAAGCTGCAACTGCTCGTGGTTTGAGATCGATCAAGATATGGACGCCATCTTATTAATTATCGGCATTGCTTACGGATTTTCCCGAATGGTCATTAAATCAGTGCAACCATGCACTTATTTCTTATTTTCTGTGAATCTGCTTTTAGTCAGCGTTAATTACGAACAAAGAACCATGCAAGTTTGCAGTTAATAAGCGACAAAATGCAAATTATTCGTCTTTATCTGTCACTAATACGGTCAGTTGCATACGGAGAAAGTGAGGTCAAATTATTTGCTTGCAAGGCAATAATAAATCGATGATTATTTTCGTTCTCAAAAGGTGAAATGTGGTACGATAAGCTGTTTAATGTGAAGTATTTACCTTTATTTCTATATTTTAAAGCTATTTATCAATTTCCAAAACATAAAAATCTTCTGGTCAAAATCGTAGCTAATGCGCTTTAAGTGTCCAATTATCTAATGCTTCAAGTAGAATCTAGATATTTTCACATTCGCACAACAAATGTATCATATTTTTATTTTCTTGTTTACAAAAACTACACATTGGATCTGAAATGGTCAATTCTATATTGTAACCAATGAAATTTACAATTTTTTGTAGTTTTGAAAGGAACGTTGTAAATTTCATTAATATCATTTTCTGTCAATTTAAACATTGTCATTATATTTCTTTTTTTTATGTATGTTAATGTAGCTGCTGTATGTCCTTATTTTCTTTTCGATCACATTCAAATATTCTGTGGATGAACCGATAATTTACAAACTCTCAGAATTTAATAAGGCCCAAGTAATGAAAAACCGACATGTATTGTTGAAAATTAAGGAAACAAAATATTGCAGTGTACGTTATCATGCTCTGTAGTCAAGTCATTTTATGATAATGATGAATTCAAAGGCACAGGGTGACCCAATACTTGCCGAACATATAGCTACAATGTAGTACTAGTAGCAGGGAGACATACACTTCCCCTGATATCAAGAATGAGATCATTGATATCATAAAATTCTTATTCGTACCGCAAAAGTTTGTAATTTAATGCCACACTAATAATTGTTCCGCTCTTATAGCCCATGAAACAACAAATGTTTCGACCCAGTAACACATATCGATGTGTCTTTGATATCTGAGCAGGGATCTTATCAGTATGTGTTTCTGCCAAGGCAAGAAGAGCAGATTTTGAACTATTTTAAACATACTTTGTTAACTTAGGTAATTAAAATTGTACCTGGTCATGCCTTTTTTGATACTCTTAATCGTCCCGTGACTGCACCATTTTGTGTACAATAAAAACAAGTCTTGACAAGAACCAACCCCTCAGCTGTCCACTTTATTTAGCACTAGATATATGCCCATGTTCAGTGATAATTCCAATTGTGTAACTTTGGTATAATTTTCATAATTAGCAGATAGCTAACAATAAACTGCATTGTATTTCAAGCAAACAATGGGTATTACTGTTTCAAATTCACAGTGTTATGTCACACAATGATATCCAATGCGAATCTGAACATCAGACATGTTTATTTTGTATATAATTGTATTAACAAAACATTTTACAGTAATCATTCCAATTCCGTAAAATTGCAATATTTTTCAGAAATTATTTGTATTATGTAAATTTAACTAAAGTTTACTTTTAAAAAAACTTTATCCTGTGATTAAAAAAAATAAAAAGATTGTAGACATACCATTTCAATAGGTAGCAAAGCACCATAGTCCTCCAAGATTATCTGACTATGGAAAGAAGAGTCTTTAAATTCCTGTATGTTGAGGATAAGTGCAACGTTTACTCTGCTGAAAGTCTACCACGAGTTTGTAATGATGTAAATAAAGTGCATACTGTTATAGTAAGAGACAGATTCGTTGTAAAAAGTCCTACTCTACGGCACAACTAATCTCGTTGAGATTAGACTACCGACGAAAGTTTCTGCTCTGTACCTCCAGGAATGCGATGACCGATATAACTTGAACATAGGGTACTGTCGCGGTCACAAGGTCACTGACCGTTATAATTGTGATATATTTTTAGAATCCTGTCCTAACATAGCCATTGTCGAGATTTTATCAAAGGCAATGCGTCGACCGATATAAGTTGATCTGTGTGTTTATTGATTTTTTGTGGAGCTATAAATAAAAGAAATCGAAATGATTGTATTGTTTTAACTTCAAGAAATCGTGCATTACAATAAATGAAAACGTTCTACAAATGAGTGTATAGTCGGTCAAAAGGTCACTGACCGTTATTATTGTGCTATATTTTTAGAATCGTCTCCAGACATAGACAATGCTATAAATAAACGAATTTTGCTTAACTGTTTGAAGGCGTGGCTAATTACTATAAACTTCATTCATAATGTCGTGGGTAATTACTACAGACGACTGCCAAAAGATTTTCTCATGACTATAACCATTGAAAATATCTCATTTGAGGTCAGTGAAGCTTTCAATAAACTTCATTCATACCTATGGTCCTTCAAAAGATTCTTTGCATACACATCGGCAGATGGAATGTCGACTATAGCAAATAAAAAGATCGCATTTGAGGTCAAGTTCGTACAATATATTTTGCATGTGTCACAACAAAATTTCTTAATCATTTAAAAGTACAGCAGTCCAGTGAGGAGATATTTTGTTTTGCAAAAACCGGAAGTGATGAATGGTAAACAAACAACATTCACACAGAATGAAAATAAACCGATATAATATTAAATTAATCGATTTCATCATCAAAATGTATAGCTATTTTAACCAATTAAAAATAAAAAATAAATAATTATAATTAAAGATTTTGACTTCAAAGGTTTAGCTTACAACCTGAAATAAGTAAAATGTTATTCATTTTGAAGTTCAACAATAGTTGTCGTTCTTGGAATTGTGATTCGGATCGGTTAATTTAATAGGCAATTATTGTTTCTGATTGTCCGATTTTTTAAAATCTTCTCCTCTGAAACCGCTTAGCCAAATAAACCGAATCTTCGTAGGAATCATTTATGGCATGTCCTCTATAACGAATGCTCATTTCGTCCCGATCCATTGAAAAACAAGGCCGCCACGGGCAATTATTGTTTCTGATTTGTTGATTTCTAAACACATATCTGTTAAAAGAAAGATAACTCTTGTTTAAATATAGATATATGTATTCAAAATGCAGTTATCTCTATACAGGTATTGCTAATTTTTGAAAATCTTCTCCACTGAAACCACTTAGCGAAATGAACCGAAACTTGGTAGGAAGATCCTGTATAAAGAGTGTTCATTTCGTCCCAATCCGTTGACAAACATGACCGCCACAGGCAATTCGTGTGTCTGATTGGTCGATTTCTAAAAATATTCTCCTCTTAAACCACTTGTCCAAATGATCCGAAACATGGCAGGAAGCATCTATGGACGGTCCTCTATAAAGATTACTTATTCTGTCTCGATCCTTAAACAAACATGGCCGCCACAGTAGATTCTTGTTTCTGATTGGCTGATATTTAGATTCTCATATTCTGAAACCGTTTGGCCAAAAGAATCGAAACTTGGTACGAAGCATATATGGGAAGTCCTCTGTTACGATTGCTCATTTCGTCCCAATCTATTAACAAACATGGCCGCCACATACAATTAGTGTTTCTGATTGGTTGATTTCTAAAAAATAATCTTCTCCTCTGAAACTTCTTTGCCAATTGAACCGAAACTTGGTAGGATGCATCAATGGGAAGTCCTCTATAAAGATTGCTCATTTCGTTTTGATCCATTAAGAAACATGGATGCCACTGGCAATTCTTGTTTTAGATTGGTCGGTTTCTAAAAATCTTCTTATGTGAAACTGCTTTGCCAAAATGAACCAATATTTGGCGAGAAGCACCTAAGGAAGGTTCTGTATTAAGTTTCCTCAAAGCAGAATGAAAGGTGAGCGACACAGTCTCAGATCAGTGCTGAGCATCTAGTCTTTATTTTGCATGATTCGTAGATGGAGGCATTCTTAAATAGTATTCAGGGGCCACAACAGGCAGGTCATGTTCAGTGTCGGACTTTTGTGCTCCTTCATTTGGCGAGATCTATTGATTTATATGTTTTCATTTACAGAAAGATCGCATTGACAGGAGCAAAAAGTTGACCGAAGACCTTCAAGAAATGTTTCAAAATCATGAACAACATAAGCGCATAATATTCGATGACATCTTCTTTATAAATGGA
>MJUT01000866.1:366135-379384 GCA_002080005.1 Gigantidas platifrons
TAATAACTAATGTCATATCTGACTGGTTCTTTGTCAGGTATGTAATAACTAATGTCTTATCTGACTAGTTCTATGTCAGGTGGGTAATAAGTAATGTCACGTCATGGGCGAGTGTTTTTTTAAGAAAGACCATATGTCATAGATGGCTTTTTTTCAGTTAATGCATGTCATAGATAACTGGTTCTCTATCAGAACTATAGGAAGATACTAAAGGGGAAGCCAGAAGCTGCAACAAACAATGATCTTCAAAACATTACAGAGAGAAAAAAAGAGAAAACTAAAGATTGAGCAACACGAATCCCACTAAAACCAGGGTAAACAGAGAGTTATGAATAGTACACGATTTTCGACATTGGAACTCACCTGGCTTTTCATAGGCAGAAGTACTGAATACCATGACATATTTGTTGAGAAATGTGGCTTAAATGTTCAAATGTTTCAGACAAGAATGATGTGTTTTGTGCACATTGAATTATTGTATTAACGTATTATCAATATGTTGTTTGCAGTGTATTCTATATAATTATAGATTAATACATGGCTTTTTTCATATCTGCCTTGCTATCAGCACGAGACCTTGATATCGGCCCCGAGGAGGGATGATATCAGTCGAGGGCTGATGACAAGGGCAATATGAAAAAGGCCATGTATTAATCTATTTATCACATATTTTGCCAGGGCAGATACCATATTATTGCCCTTCACAAGAAGGCTGATAACATGATATTTCCCTCGTAAAATGTTATTGCCCCGGAGGCAAATAACCCGCAACAAATTATGCTTTTATTACACATGCAAATTCGGCGTTATTTCAATAAAATATATGATAATAGATAATTACTTTACTTAACGATTTACTTGTGTACCCTATTACAGATATTCAGAGATGACGTTGAGGTTTTCGGTATGTACAATCTTTAATATAAAAAGCAAAATAGTTGGACTATGTATGGTAAGTTTTATAAATACAATAGTTATAGATGCTGAATAGAATATGAGATATTTGTACGCAAACTCATATCCTTGTTTATGGTTCTTTTGGTAATTTTGTCCTAATAACTAAAGCGTTATCATGACATATGTCATTAATGATACCCGTCATGCTGTCCTAATTCCTTCAGTGTTTGTGTATCCTCTGTCATTAATGGCACCCGTCATGTCTTAATTTTCTAAGAGTTCACATGCAATATGACATTAATGATATCCTTGATATTTCTTTAATGCCAAAAGGGTTCACATGTATCATGCCATTAATGACATTCGTCATGTTGTCCTAATTCTCTAAAGGTTCACATTTCTCATGACATTAATGACATCCGTCATGTTTTCCTAATTCTTTAAGGGTTCTCATGCCTTATGCTATTAATGACACAAGTCATGTTTTCTTAATGTCATAAGGATTAGCATGTATTATGACATTAATGGCGTCCGTCATGTTGTTCCAATGTCATGGGGGTCATATGTCATATGATAGCCACAAGGCCTTCTGTATTATCATCTGACAAACCCCAAGCATTCGGTATTATTACCTAGCAAACCCTAAAGGAAGGCATGACCTATATTCCTCACTAACACGTGCTTGGCTACTCACAAACGTCATCAGTACTCAGTGCAATCTTCTGGAAATATGATGTTGCTTCAATCAAATTATCTATTCATATGTAAAACAATCAGTCAATATAGCTGAAATTAAGTTTGTATGATGTTGAATAACAAACAGTCAATTATGAAAGAATTTTAAAAAATACTTAGAGACTAGACATCTAATGAAGCCAATTTGTTTGTTATAGCTATTGATAACATTGCACTACAACAGATCCCTGACGATGATGTATTGAGAGACTTATCAAAGCAAGTTGGGAACTGTGCCATGCAGCTTGGAGTTGAACTAGGACTAAGTATGGCGGAAATTGAACAGACTGTTTTCAAGTATCCAAAGGACACATTTCGTCAATCTTTTGATGTTATGAGCAAGTGGAAAACAAGTTGTGAAGTTAAGCCAACAATTCGTATGTTGATGAAGGCAATGCAAGCCAGTGATCCTAGAGGACTCGAGTATCTAACAAATAAATATCCCTAATGCTGTTAAAGCATAGGCAAATACAAACAACATTTCTGAGTAACAGCATGCTAAAGTATATAATTACAATATTTCACACCATGTACCACTAAAACTTGTATATCAAACCATGTATGTGTAAATAAATAAATACCCACCCCTTAGAACAACATGTACCAATAAAACTTGTTGTATATCAACCCATTCCTGTGTAAATAAATAAATACCCACTCCTTAAAAACAACATGTACCACTAAAACTTGTTGTATATCAAACCATTCCTATATAAATAGAGAAATACCAACTCATTAAAACAACATGTACCACTAAGACTTGTTGTATATCAAACCATCCATGTGTAAATAAATACATACCCACTCATCAAAACAACATGTGCCACTAAAACTTGTTGTATATCAAACCATCCATGTGTAAATAAATATATACCCACTCATCAAAACAACATGTGCCACTAAAACTTGTTGTATATCAAGCACAGCATGCGTAATTAAATAAATACCCACTCTTTAAGACAACATGTAACACTAAAACCTGTTGTATATCGAACCATCCATGTGTAAATAAATAAATACCCACTCATCAAAACAACATGTGCCACTAAAATTTGTTGTATATCAAGCAAAGCATGCGTAATTAAATAAATACCCACTCATTAAAACAACATGTACCACTAAAACTTGTTGTATATCAAACGATCCATGTGTAAATAAATATATATTCACTCCTTACAACAACATGTACTACTAAATCTTGTTGAATATCAAACCATCCGTTAAAATAAATAAATACCCACTCCTTAAAACAACATGTACCACTAAAACGTGTTGAATATCAAACCATTCATGTGTAAATAAATAACTACCCACTCATTTAAACAACATGCACACTAAAACTTGTTGTATATCAAACCATTCATGTGTAAATACATAAATACCCACTCATTAAAACAACATGTACCACTAAAACTTGTTGTATATCAAACCATTCCTGTGTAAATAAATAAATACCCACTCCTTGAAAACAACATGTACCACTAAAACTTATTGTATATCAAACCATTCCTATATAAATAGATAAATACCCACTCATTAAAACAACATGTACCACTAAGACTTGTTGTATATCAAACCATCCATGGGTAAATAAATACATACCCACTCATTAAAACAACATGTACCACTAAAACTTGTTGTATATCAAACCATTCATGTGTAAATACATAAATACCCACTCATTAAAACAACATGTACCACTAAAACTTGTTGTATATCAAACCATTCATATGTAAATAAATAAATACCCACTCATTAAAACAACATGTACCACTAAGACTTATTGTATATCAAACCATTCATGTGTAAATAAATAAATACCCACTTATTAAAACAACATGTACCACTAAAATTTGTTGAATATCAAACAATTCATGTGTAAATACATAAATACCCACTCATTAAAACAACATGTACCACTAAAACTTGTTGTATATCAAACCATTCATATGTAAATAAATAAATACCCACTCATTAAAACAACATGTACCATTAAAACTTGTTGTATATCAAACCATTCCTGTGTAAATAAATAAATACCCACTCCTTGAAAACAACATGTACCACTAAAACTTGTTGTATATCAAACCATTCCTATATAAATAGATAAATACCCACTCATTCAACCAAAATGCACCACTAAAACTTGTTGTATATCAAACCATCCATGTGTAAATAAATAAATACCCACTCATCAAAACAACATGTGCCACTAAAACTTGTTGTATATCAAGCAAAGCATGCGTAATTAAATAAATACCCACTCTTTAAGACAACATGTACCACTAAAACCTTTTGTATATCGAACCATCCATGTGTAAATAAATAAATACCCACTCATCAAAACAACATGTGCCACTAAAACTTGTTGCATATCATGCAAAGCACGCGTAATTAAATAAATACCCACTCATTAAGACAACATGTACCGCTAAAAGTTGTTGTATATCAAACGATCCATGTGTAAATAAATAAATATTCACTCATTACAACAACATGTACTACTAAATCTTGTTGAATATCAAATCATCCGTGTAAATAAATAAATACCCACTCCTTAAAACAACATGTACCACTAAAACGTGTTGAATATCAAACCATTCATGTGTAAATAAATAACTACCCACTCATTAAAACAACATGTACCACTAAAACTTGTTGAATATCAAACCACTTATATGTAAATAAATAAATACCCACTCAATAAGACAAATATAAATGATATCTGAACATTAATATATTATTTGGTATATTAAGATTAAGATAAATGATATCTGAACATTAAGATATTATTTTATATATTAAGATTAAGATCAATTATATCTGAACATTAAGATATGTTTTGGTATATATTTTGTGTATATTATGTTTTTTAGTGTAATATTTATACTAGATATATATATTTAGTAATTTACATAAATGACATAAAAATTGTAAAACAAAGGTAAACAATTTTAGCTTTAAATAGTGATTTCTGATGATATGATGATTATTTTTTGTTATTATATAGATAAATGTTGTTGTGGTATATATCCTGTGTATATTATGTTGCAAGTAGAATTAAGGAATAGAAGTATTGAATTTTAAGAGTTACCAGCGTCTGTTGAGGATTTAATGGTCGAAAATGCACTTTAACGTGTAATTTTTTTATGAACTTCAAGACAAAATAGTTCTATGTGAGCTTAAGAAATGGTCTAAAAATTGGAAAAAAATAGAATGACGCAGAATATTGTTAATGACTTTGTCGCAAAAATGTAATGAAAAATCGTGACGTCATAATAAACTTTTTCAGCGTGGAACTTAAACATCTGACGTTATTTCTCATCATGTACGCTTCAATTGGAGATAAAAAATAAAAAATCCAGTAAGAAATTATTTCAAATGTATACAATGCCTTTATTTTTAATTTGCTTTTTTTTTCATAATTTAACTAATTTTTTTATTGAAATCTGTACATTTTTATAAAATTACAAAATGTACCAGTACATTATCCCGGCCTCGTTAACGTTAATAAATATACATAATAATAAGTACTTGTTAGTATACAATATGCAATCTACATACATTTTAAAATCAATATGATATTTTTCTAGACTATATTTCAAACAATTAAAACGTCTACACAATATTTTAATAGTATAGCAATCTTATTTTGTTTACATATGAGATATATAGAAATAAATAAAACAGAAATACCAAATTGCCTTAATTAAAATTATTGGTTTCAAAGTAATCAATATGGTGGCTTATTCACATTAAAGTGCTTAGTTACCACTTTGTTATCTTCAAACTCTTCTTACATCATGTCAATTTGACGGCCACCATAAGTGAATGAAAACAAAGGGTTATATAATAATTGCATTAGAATGTTTAATCGTGTAATTAGGTATACTAGATATATATATTTAGTAATTTACAAACTTCAAATCAGAAAATTAGAAACGAAGGTTTACAAGTTCAGCTTTAAAAATTGATTGATGATATTGTAATGATTATTTTTTATATTAGATAATTAATGTTGTAATGACATACTGCTTGTCGTTGCTACATATGTTGTAATGACATGCACATTATTGTTGCATACTGTGTTATTATTTGATGCCTGTTGATATGACATACCATATCATGACATACTGCCTGTTGTTGTGACATACTATGCTATGACATACTATTTATGGAAGCATAACATGATACAACATACTGCATCCTGTTCCAAAATATTATGATATGACATTGTATGTTGTTGTGCCATAACACATGACATAGTGCATGCTGTGTCATGGCATGTGGTATCATATGCTGTGACATAGCAAGTGTATGTTGTTGCAACATAACATGATATGATGCATTGTATGTTGTTGAGATATAGCATCTGATATAGTGCCTGTTGTGACATATCATGTCATTATGACATAGTTACTGTCTGTTGTTGCAACACACCATCAGCTGTGATGTGGCATATGCTTGTAGACAATTTGAAAATATAATGTATCAATGTTTTATTATTTTGTCGTTTTTTTTTAGTTATTTTGAGTTTTCATTAAATGTATTATTTTAGGTTATAGTTGAGTTATACTTGAGTTATACTATATGAAGCAGAAACCAGAAAGTCTACAATTTGTAGATTTTATAACACCGCACCGTCACGTAACCCTACCTAATACGAGGTTAAATATTTGAATATTTTGACATTGAGCTTTTGGCATTAATATTACTACCCAAGGTCTGAAGGTGTGTTTGTTTGTTTGATGGTGTTTAACACAACTTTCAGCAATATTTCAGTTATTTTGTGGCGGTCAAATTTTTCTGGTGGAAGAAACCGGAGGACCATGAGGAAACCAACAACCCGTCGCAATCACCGACTAATTTATCACATAATGTTGTACACCTCTACTTGATCAAGATTCGAATTTACAAAATCAGTGGTGATAGGCACTGATTTGCATAGGTAGTTGTATATCCAACTACCATATGATCAGGGCCATGATGGCCTCGCAAAGTCTGAAAGGATATTACAGTAAAGTGATCATCTGCATACACAACATAACAACATTACAAGTAGAAAGAGAAAACAGTGCTGAAGAAATAACAAGACAAACACATAGGACACAAGTATGAAGGGATATTACATTACAGTGATGATCTAGATACACAACATAACAACAGTACAAGTATAAAGATAAAACAATGTAGACGACATAACAAGACAAACACAGAGTACACAAGTCTGAAGGAATATTACAGTAAAGTGATGATCTAGATACACAACATAACAACAATACAAGTAAAAAGAAAAAACAATGTAGAAGTAACAAAAAGACAAACACAGACTACATATGTCTGAAGGTATATTTCATTAAAGTGATGAGCTGGATACACAACATAACGACAGTACAAGTATAAGGATAAAACAATGTAGAAGTAGTAACAAGACAGACACAGAGTACACAAATCTGAATGAATATTACAGTAAAGCGGTGATCTGGATACATAACATAACAACAGTACAAGTACATTTATTGTATAAAGATAAAGCAATGTAAACGACATAACAAGACAAGCACAGAGTATAGAAAACCACTCTTAACTCTGTACTTCAATATGTTTAAAATATTTAAATGAAGACGAAATTAATTTAATTCACTACTCATTGAAGTTACAATGTGATAATGTAGTTGACCTATAATGTCAACCCAACAGAAGAAAAACTTGATGATACCAATTAGTTCATCAAAAGCCATAAATCCAAGCACAGACGATGCAATGGCCACAGGAAAAAGGACAACGAGCTGGTTAGCCAGTTTTATATACGTGCATGTGCCAAGCAATTGATATAGAGAGGTCGTGTCTGTGCATGTTATGGGTTTCGATTCTCGTAACTTTAGAACTGTTTGCACAATGTGCTAGATTTTTGGTTTTCATATATTGTTTGTTTTACATTTTCTTTTTCGTTATCCGACATACTTCTCTGTGGACGTTTAATAAAATTATTATTGATGATTGATTTATTGTGTTTAACGCCACTTTCAGCAATATTTCAGTTATATCATGGCTACTAGTTTTAGTGGTAGAAGAAGCCGGCGTACCCGGTGAGAACCACTGACCATGGGCAAGCAACTGTTCAACTTTATCACTTGTGGTTGCGAGTCGAGTGCCCCCTTTTTGTAATTTACAAAGCCGGGGTTCACCCCCGTTTGGTGATAGGCTTGTATGAGTTGCTAGGTAATCAAACTACCTAACTCATTGAGCCACCTGGGCCCTTAAATTATTATTTAAGTTATATCACAATTAATCAAACTGCATGTGTCAAGCATTACTTGTTCATAACGCTCGCTTTAAACTACGTGTATTTCCACCATTTTCCCTTAGAACGGATTGCGTATTCACACAGCCTCCATGATACAACTTGCATACAACACTGATAATTTTGGAGTCCAAACGAAAGAGGTCATATTTTAATACTGAAATCCTGACCAAAGGTAAGAATGCCGCACTACATCATATAATATACCATCCCCTTATAGATTCTCCCGCGTAATTTTTATATATTTCTGTCCAGATTTATCTCCCTTAAAATAGACTCGTGCTGTACATAGTCTGCTGTCAACATGGGCAGGTTTAGCAATGCAAATATAATGTTATATTGTAAATGTTATTATTATTTTATTGAATTTGAGCGTGTTTTTCTTCTTTTATGTCTAGAATGGGATGTGATGTACAAAATATATTATTGTCTTCTCCCTCGAGAACAGTTTTCCAATAGTGTTGGTTGGTTTAGCCACTATACCTCACCAGACAACGCTATAGGAGAATAGTTCCCTCACGAGTAGGTAATAATATACTATCAACCCAACAGCCGTTGCGTTGCACACACAGCTGCACTATACTATGCATGTATATGGATTATCAACACAACAGACGATCCACGAAATGTTATCCCCCGAACCATGAACATTGATATTCACGAATCTAACTAAATTCACATTATCTTACTCTAGAATAATACTAAATATAAAATATAAAATTATATAAAATATTCAAAGGCCTTTAACATTGTGAATATACATCATAGTTTATATTGGGTTTTGGATCTGTTTTGCGAGCTCCTACAAGTTCACATGTCATATTGATTCGTCCAAAGTTAAAGTGGTTACAGTCGATGTTTTGTCGACATTGACATGCACAGGCAGTCGCTGATTGTAAGGTCATAACGCGGAGTATCAAAAAATCTACACGCTGCCCTAATAACCTTCTGTATCGCACCGGATTTTCTGAAACGAAGATGTAAGATACTAACAAAATGAAAAAAAAAGTACCACACTGTCGGAACAGTTAAAAAAATAAACAGAAAAAGCGTAGAAAGAACCAAAATCCATACCAAATACAAACAAAATGTAGCATCCAAATACATGACCACTCACATCCATATCTTGATACAGGCACTTGAATAAAACATGGCGGGGTTAAACTAATTTTAATTGAACTAAATTTATTTTAAATCGCACTCCTTGTTTTTGTGGATGTGCATTCTAAACTTGAAATGCTAAGAATACTTAAAATTGCATTTAATTACTATATGATTGTAATATGATAACTAGAAGTTCCCGGGAGCCAGTAATCGCTCACATGGTTTTCAATTTTACATCTAAAGTTAATAGAAAATGGGGGTGTTACACATAATTTTGAAAGTGGGCCACCCACAGATCATTTCAACTCAAATTTCCGAGCAAAATATTTTGATGTGATTTTTATCTCATAATATTCCTAAACGGAATAAACTGGCTGAAAAATCTCACAGGAAACCCAGAATATATGATAATCTACTCATTGTAATGTAGCTGCAGTTAAATTTTATGCTCATTTTGATTGATAATGAAGCAGTAATGGCAATTAAAGAAATGTTTATTTTTAGTAACAGCAGCCATCTTGAATGGAGGGCGGAGATGTTAGACATAATTTTGAAATGGTACTACCCAATGACTATCCCAGCCAAATTTGGGTTAATTTGGTTCAGCGGTGTCAAAGAAGAAGATTTAAATATAATCTGTTATCAAAATATGCCTAATTTGCATAATCGGTGTAAATTGACTGAAAGAAAAATTTCACAGAAAAACCGGGAATATATGTTAAACTTCTCACTGCCATATAGCTTCAGTTAAAAGTTGAGCCCATTTTGATTTATAATAAAGCAGCAATGGACAATTGAAGAAATTTCTATTTTTAGTAATAGCAGCCATCTTGAATGGCTGTCGGACACAATTTTGAAAGGGACCCACCGAAGGACCATCCCTGCCAGGTTTGGTTAAATTTGGTTAAGGGGTTTCAGAGGAGAATATTTAAATGTGAAAGTTTACAGTTTACGACGTACGACGGACGGACGGACGGACGGACGACGACGGACGATGGATGCTAAGTGATGGAAAAAGCTCACATTGCCTTTTCCCAGGTGAGCTAAAAAAAAAAAAAAAACAATTATCACTATGTCGAAACAGTTCTAAATTCTAACGGAAAATGAGTCACAATTAATACTCATGAAATATATAGATATCCATTGACATTCCTGGTGTGGTACAGGCCCCTCAATGCAAAGTGGGTAAACTTGTTTTATGTGTCCAGACCTGCTCTTTTAGTAACATGATGCGGTCATGTTTAAGTGATTTCCCTGTACGAGTTAAATGCTACCCCTCACATATAACTCGGTGAACAACATTGTCATAAATATGAGTCAATAGATTTAATTTAATATTTGTTATTTAACTATTCTTAACATACTTTTAGAAGATGGGAATGTGATATCATGTAGTGTTATTTGACGGTATATGATTGCTTAGAAAACGGAGCACTTTCTTTAAGATGTTCGATGAATCACCACAAAAATGGCATGTCCATATCACGTTAACGGTACTGAACAGAAGTGTTTGACAGTAAAATAAAGGAATTATCACCCTCTTAAATCCGTGACATTATTTAGCTTTGACCGCTTAGATGTTGTCATAGTCAGGGTGTAAAATATTATGTGTTTAGTATCCGGTTTGGGCTAACCAAAGGCTGTAAAAAGATTTTGAAGATACCAAAGGGAGGTAATCAGAATCCGTATCTCAAAGAAGAGCAGACAACACAATAGACAGAAAAAAAGTACAAAAGGACAAACAAAGATTTACAAAACATACATAGAAAACTAAACATCGAGTAACACGAATCCGACTAAACCCCAGGGGTGAACTAAGGTGCTCAAAGGCTGTAAAATTGACTGATACTCGTTATCATCCCCTCTCTCTCTCGCTCTCTCTCTCTCTCTTACGCGCACTGTTCGAGAATGGAAATGAAGAACGGTTGACATATTGTAATTACAGTGACGCCCGTCTAAACCGAATCCTAGATAAAACGAAATACTGTATACACCGAACAATAAATACATTCTTTAAATGTAGGAATTAGTATTCAAAGTAACCCGATTAAACTGAATACCTGTCTATTGTGAACTCACACATCGTTCCTAAGAAGTATCGGTTTAGGTCCGTTTCTCTGTATTTCTAGAACGGGTTTGTTGTGTCTCATAAATCATATACTGATAAATGCAGGTACTTCGGTAAGGTAAACAGTTCCTGCTCCACTTGTTGCACCCGTCGTGTTACTGGTATATTGACTCACCTTTTTTTATATGCATGATGTATTGACCTTTAGCATTAGTAGTGACAGACAATGATGTAACATGCAAAGGATCATTATCAATCCATTCTACAAACACGGTTGCTTCGTTATTTTCTACAAGACCACTGCCTGTTTTAATATGCCCCTCTTTCCAGCTGATCTAAAACTGTCTGTACTCATCCGCATTTAAAAGATTATCTTAAATAACAGAAATTTGAAATGTTTGAACATACCAAAGGGTAATAATAAGCCGTAATTAGAAGACAGACAAACAATATAATGACCAAAGCATTCAAGACAAAAGGACAAACAATCTACAAATCCATACACAGAAAATTAATAATCGAGCAAAACGAACCCCACTAGAAACAGAGAGTGAACTCAGGTGCAACGGAAGAGTAAGCAGTTCCTGCTCCACTAGTAGTACACGTCGTGTTTCTCGTGCAGTGCAAAATAATATATACAGTTAAGTAGAATTATTTCGACAATATGGAAAGAATCTTAGAATAGTGATCATGCCTAATAATTCCTTCAATATCAACAAAAAGAAAAACCTCATATAATTTCATATCATTGAACAGAGGGGGATTATAAAACATAATGGAGTTCACAATCATGGTCATGCCTTGAGACAGACACCGAAATGTGGTGGTGCACATAGTGGTATCCAACACGTATTTCCTATATGAGTAAAATGGTGGGTTCATAAAAGAGGAAGGAACTGTCTACCCTTAGCGAGCGCCTGTGTGGGGTATGTGTTGCTTGTATTCTTAGTTTTGTGCTTTTTGTTTTGTTTGTTTCCGTCCGGTGTATTGTGTACCCAATATTGCCAATGTCTTTCGGGTTTTCTCTAACGTTTCTC
The DNA here is from genome assembly GCA_002080005.1 of Gigantidas platifrons. Lineage (NCBI taxonomy): Eukaryota > Metazoa > Mollusca > Bivalvia > Mytilida > Modiolidae > Gigantidas > Gigantidas platifrons. Next base: position 378,281 of record MJUT01000866.1, read on the forward strand.
TACGTTTGTATCATAACTTATTCATAAAAATTGATGTAAGACAGTTATCTGAAAAAAGTTATTACATGTAGTCATAATGTAATATTTGTTCTTCTATGTTGCTATCAAAGACGAGGGGCGGTCATGGTCGTGATCGTATGGTAATTGGATTTACACTTACCTCTGCAATCAGTACCTATCTTCACTAAAACAGTGGGTTCGAACCCCTTTCGTAGTGAGGTGTATTCGCTGCCACTTTATATAATATAGTTGTCAGTAACTTACGACAGATCGGCGGTTTTGTCCGGGACTCAGTTTCCTCCACAAATAAAACTGACCGCCAAGAAATAATGTTAAAAGTGCCGTAAAGCATCATAAACCATACCTACAAACGACCAAATACGAAAACTGGAACAGGAACTGCTTTCCCTTCCAGTTGATAACCCTTCTGGTGTGTTCAAGCTGTTATAAAACTGAGTTGTCGCTCCTAACTGTACGCTAAATTCATATCAAAGAAAGATGATAGTTGATCTACCACTCTGACGTATATCTTCATTGGTTACTGTGTAATGGCTGACTTAAGAGTAAAGATTGGTTGACTCTGAATCAGTATAGTGTGTTAGAGTGTAACTAACGTAAGAGTAAAGATTGGTTGACTCTGAATCAGGACAGTGTGTTAGAGTGTAGCTAACGTAAGAGTAAAGATTGGTTGACTCTGAATCAGTATAGTGTGTTAGAGTGTAACTAACGTAAGAGTAAAGATTGGTTGACTCTGAATCAGTATAGTGTGTTAGAGTGTAGCTAACGTAAGAGTAAAGATTGGTTGACTCTGAATCAGTATAGTGTGTTAGAGTGTAACTAACGTAAGAGTAAAGATTGGTTGACTCTGAATCAGGACAGTGTGTTAGAGTGTAGCTAACGTAAGAGTAAAGATTGGTTGACTCTGAATCAGTATAGTGTGTTAGAGTGTAGCTAACGTAAGAGTAAAGATTGGTTGACTATGAATCAGGACGGTGTGTTAGAGTGTAGCTAACGTAAGAGTAAAGATTGGTTGACTGTGAATCAGTATAGTGTGCTAGAGTGTAACTAACGTAAGAGTAAAGATTGGTTGACTCTGAATCAGGA
>MJUT01000866.1:381717-394828 GCA_002080005.1 Gigantidas platifrons
TTGTAACGTAGCGATCCCAAAAAAGAGACAAACATAAATTCTTATGTTAGTGTAATACAGACCTACAAATATATATTGTTTATCTCCTACTATTCCATATTTCCTTCTTCGTATCATAGCAACACGATTTCGGTTTCCACCAATCACTATCTCGTAATACCACCTGGGAGTCCCGGGATCTGTTTATAGCTGCACCATGGCGTCAGTTGTTGCTTTGACATCAAACTTTAAAATGTGGTCTTCGGATGGTGTGATGCAAAACTCCGAAAGTGATACTTCTTGGTACGATCCTGGAGTCTCAACGTGAATTAGTTTCTCTTCTGCTATCAATGCTTTAGAGCATAAAAAGAGGAATAACATATGTTATATAATGACAACTTCTGTGTAACGATGATTAAAAACAGTAAAACCTGTTTTAGTGACCACCTCTATTAAGCAACAACTTGCATTATGTAACTTTTATTTTTATTTCTCTCCACATCAATAAAACCTGCATTAAGCGATCACCTGTCTTATGTGACAATATCTTATATTTCATCAATTACTGGTCCCCTTCACTGTACATTTAATTTCAATTAAACCTACAATAAGAGACCACATGTCTTATATGACCATATTTACATGTTCTCTTGGAAGGCCTCATAAGATAGGTTTAACTCTATATTATGACGATAGCATGTGTTTATTTGTTTTTGTTGTTTTCAAAATAACTCGCAAAATACTATGGCCTAAAATCCCTTACCTTTGATGGTTGCAGAAAACCCCGCCACCTTTGGTGGTTGTCTATGTAAATGTATTTTTTACAATTGTTAATTAGCTAGATAGTTTTTGCTTTGTACTCCTTTTTATTGACACAATTTATATCTAACATGTTCATTCTTATATAATTCTAATTAATGACAATTAAAAACAAAAAAATGATAACCAATACAACGGAAATTGAACGCCATATATGGCTGTTAAATGTTGATCTCAGTTCATATCTTGTGTATTACAACAAGAATGTTCATACATTAATTAACCTTGTCATGCTTCATCACTTGATATTTAATTATGTGTAGACATTAATTTTATTTGATGAAATATTAGCAGATAGATAAAAGATCACATTTATTATTGATAATATATAATGAGGGGGGGGGGNGGCACAAATATATACATTTCTCTGAAGACCAAGTGGGAAGGGATTATATAATGAGGGGACAGAAAAATATACATTTCTCAGAAGATCAGGTGGGCAGGGATTATATAATGAAGGGGGCACAACGATATACATTACTCTGAATACTCAGGGGTCAGGGATTTTATAATGTGGGGGCACAAAGATATACATTACTTTAAAGACTCAGGGTTCAGGGATTTTATAATGTGGGGGCACAAAGATATACATTACTCTGAAGACTCACGGGGCAGGGATTTTAAAATGGGGGGAAAAATATATACATTTCTATGAAGACTCACTGAACAGGGGTTTTATGAAGATCACGGAATGATAATAAGGTTCTTTTAATTTCCGAAGAAATATTCAGCCCCATACTCTTTTCAGTTGTTGCGTTTCTTTGTAGAAAAATCTACAAATGTATTCTGCTGGAGAGTGGTGTTGTCCTCCACAAAGTCATGAATTGTCAGTGTTTATTCTTTGCTATCATATATATATTGATATTTTATGCAATTCTTTACAACTATTTTTATAAATCCAAAGAGTGGTAGTGTTCCCACGAGTCATAAATTGCAGAGTACTTCTATTTTAGCAGACCATAACCGTAACGCTAACTCTAACTCTAAAGCTACCCCTAGCCCTAGCAATAACCCTTTTGTTGTCAAATCTGAATGGTAACGAATGAAAGGTTATGGGTCATGCGCGTTGATTATTATAATATCTGACTGCCGGGGCCTGTTTCATAATACTTTGTTGTTATTAATATTGATATTTTCTTTTTGGAGTTCTGTACCATCTACCCACTTCAATCGGTAATTCTAAGTTCGTTAGATATTATAAGTTTGTTTACAAAACATAATTGGAAACACATTATTTCTTACATCTCCTTTGATCCTTTAAATATATCATTATAAATAAAAAGATTAAACAGTGATGGGCAATACATTTGACCAATATCAACAAAATGAACATCCACCTCTAAAAAGTGATGGTCAACAATTCCACCAATATCAACAAACCGAACGATCACACCTAAACAGTGATGGTCAACAATTCCACCAATATCAATAAAACAAACAATCACCTCTAAACAGTGATGGTCAACAATTCCACCAATATAAGCAAAACAAACAATCACCTCTAAACAGTGATGGTCAACAATTCCACTAATATAAATAAGCAAAACAAACAACCAACTCTAAACAGTGATGGTCAACAATTCCAACAATATTGACAAACGGAACAATCACATCGCAACTGAAATCACTGTCACAACAAAAGAAAAAGACCACATATGACGTTCGATATCCAGGTAATGTCTTGATACAGGGAAACACTGTGACGTGGTTAAGACGGTTAATGGGGTTAGAAAGCTCCAGTCTTGATAACTTGATTGACAGCGATGATTGATTGATTTGATTTTTTTGTGTTTAACGCCACTTTCAGCAATATTTCAGCTATATCATGGCGACAGTTTTAGTGGTGGAAGAAGCCGGAGTACCCGGAGAGAGCCACCGAAAATGGGCAAGTGACTGGTAAGTCGGGTGCACCTTTTTGTAATTTACAAATCCGGTTGCGAACCCACGTCGTATTGGTAATAGGTTTGTATGAGTTGTTAGGTAATCCAACTACCTAATTGATTGAGCCTTCCGAGCCCTCGATTCACAACGATAATACATATATAAACAAACAATAAAGACCTGCACAGATTCACTTCTACTCAAAACGATCATCGCCACGATATAGCTGAAATATTGTTGAAAGTGGCGTTAAGCACCATAAAAAAACAAGCAAACAAAACGATCACATACTATCACAGCAGGAATTACGACATCAGCAAGGGCAGTACAGTAACCCACTATAAAATTAAAAATAAATTATTATGTTATTATTGTTTTAAGGAATATAATTGAAAATAATAATGCAATCAATTAAAATACAAGCAGAATTAGTCATGTAGAAAATAACTCATTTTTAACATTTTGAGAGCAGAAATGTGTTACAATTGGATGAAGAATCAGAACATGTACATCTGTTGGCCCATTTCAGTTGAGTTTATCTCGGAAACCGTAAGAATTAGATGGAACTGTGGACAAACACTCAGCACAGTCTATTCAAAGAAAAAAGATAAATAGTGGATGAGTAACAATTAGACAAAATACCTTCAAAATATTCGACCCCTTTTTTAAATAGAATAGCACATTTTGTTCTTGCCTGTCAGTTACCCATAAAGGTAATCAGTATGCAAAAAAAAAATTCGAAAAAACCAACAGAGCAATACAACACCCCCCGTCCCCCAAAAGGTCAAATTCAGCCACCATTATATATTTAGAGATATCTTACCTTCAGTAGTGAACAAAATGAATCCAAGTCAGCGAGTGAATGAATGTTGTTTAACGCCAGCTATATCATGGCGAGAACAAGTTCCGTTTGGTGAGATGAAGATGATGATGTAGGCTTTGTCGGGTCAAAGCACTAAGTTGTATTTTTACCTTTCAATAAAGCAACATCTCACTCCACTCCGACATATTATAATGATTCCAAACCAGCCTTTGCTCTTTTTTCTTCATATACTGTTGTTATCTGAGAAGTAGCGAATTCCAATTTTATAATCATTGGTTTGACCCGGCAGGAGATCGAAACCAGTATCTGCAGCACCAGGGGCGAGCGAGTACGCTCACCATTACACGACTGATACAGAACATATATTACCTTCAATAGTTAATAATATTAAACCCAAAGTCCATTGTACTGTCAACATATTTCTCCGTTTATATGATTTCATCCACTACGAGGTCATTGCAATGATTTAATCCAGAACGAGATCATTGCAATGCTTTAATCCAGAACGAGGTCATTGTAACGATTTAATTCAGAACGAGGCCATTTACATAATGTTGAATAACATCAACGCAACTCACCCAAGAATCTAAATAATGATTGGATGAAAAAAAAACCTTTACTGTTATGTTTATTCAGGTGCGCACTAATTTAGATATCTACGTTTGTGTTGATAATTGATATATAGGCGCGAGCGAGCGATGATCAAAATATTCATTATTGATATACAGTATCAGTAGTACAACAGAACTTGAGAATTGAAATTTAATTGACATGTAAAATCGTTTACAATTTAATTAAATCTGGATTTTAAATACAAAATATGATGTCGAGGTTCAAATTAAAAAAAAAAAAATTTTTTGCTATTGATTATATATATTGCTAAGTAACATTTTCTTGCAAACACAATTTTGTTGATGAAGATATGATGAAAATCTTAATAATTTTAAATATTCACTCGAACCTGACAAAGCAGCACCTCTATTAAGGCGTCACCTGTATCAAAAGGTTTTCTTTTCCTGTCATAGAAAACTTCATATTAATTGAACCTCTTTTAAGAGGTCATCCATTTTTAAAATATTGCTTTTTCTTTGTCCTAAGGGTGATCTCTTAATACAGGTTTGACTGTATTATCAATAATAAAAATATAGAATATTGGTAGTTATCAAGGTAGAGACAGACATTATCATTAGTATCACAACGAGACCGACAGGTGTGATACGAATAATAATATTTGTCGATATCTTCAAACTGACATTGTTTTTAACGGTAATGTCATCTGCGATTGACGTAGCACTGACGGAGTTAGTAATTGTGACAATGACAGTATCCGTCTGTGAGATCAAAACTATTGTGTCCAAATTACTGATTATATGCATATTATGTTTGTACAACATTTTGTATCATATCGAGTCAGTTGTGAAAGTAATATGACTACGAGATGCATAGCATACCATGGAGTAGTGTTGTGTTTTAACACCACTGATGAGACAGGACGCACATAATTGTACCAACACATGTATGCATATACAGTCAAAATTGTATTAAGCGGTCACCTTAGGAACAGAGCCAAAGTGGCCTTATAATGCAGGTGGCCTCTTAAAAGAGCTTCAATTTATATGAAATGTTCTATGACAGGACAAGAAAAAGGAGACCTTTTAATACAGGTTACTGCTTAATAGAGGTGACCGCTTGGACAGGTTTTACTGTAGTACTTTTATCTAGCATTTTCGTAGTGTAAACTATGATAATACTGGTAGGCTTCATTAATATGTTTACTTTTTTTTAAATGGCGTTCAAGAGTTGAAAATAGTTCCAAACAGATTGTGCTATGGATCGCCATATCTATGGAAACATTGCATTCATCAATCGGTGTCACTGTCCGAATACACGACCATGATTCTATGAGGTTTGTTTGGAGGAGAAAATTTTGGTCAGAAGTTTTTTTTTTAATGCTGCAGTTGCATTCAATATGAAACGAATGTTTAAAATATTACTTTGAAATATTCCCCAATGACATTAGGTATTTATTACTTTGAACTTTTCCCCGATGTTATTTTGTATTGACTAACGAAGTCGTAATGACGGTTTTCCCGCATTGCAAGCTGATGACGTCACGAAAGTAGGACCCCCACCAAAGGATATCTGGCATCATATGTGTGATGCAATGCTATGTATCGGATGGATTCTATCGAATGGTTAAATAGATAATATTAGTGCAGTGTCTTCGAAAATAATGTGCATATGTATGTGGCTTAACAAAGGCAAGGTTTACCTAGCATTTCCCAAGTTTTGCAACGAATGAACATAAACTTTATATTTTAAAGGAAAACGACATGGTCTTAACAAGTTAGCGTGAAAATCTAAATGGCAGTAGGTAAAAGACATCTGTGTAAATGAATGTAAAAAAATAGTATAGCGTAAGGTAGAATTTGGTGATTGAAGTTGTATGTAGCACCGAATAATGGGGATTGCCATCTTTTAGAACCTTTTAATGTGACAAGACAAACGGCATAATCCATTATCTTATTATACCTGCAATTAAACCTCTCCCGAAGGAGTCGTGACAGCACAAAGTCGGTATCGTATATCAGCATCAGTTGCAATTTTATCACTAAAAATTTGTGAATCGTAAAATAACGTCGTATATTTATCTTTGGATATTTACAAATTGTGTTGCACTAACGAAAAGGGAAAGTGTGAGAAGATTTTTTTTTTTTTTTGTAATTACCGATCCTACCATTGTCAATACATTAACCAGTGACCAGGAAAAGCACGATAATGTACGACAGCATTGGAGACAAAAACTAAAAAAGCTCGTGTACGCATAAAACGAGCTAATAGTGGTAGTTATTAAATCTAGCCTCCCCCCGATCAAAACAAAATACTAAAAATGTGGCATGGGATGGGGATATTAAGACAAAATTTAGGACAATATACCAATTGTAAACATTGCATTGCAGTTGATCTGATATTAAAACATAACCAAAAGGGCTCGAGGCTTGGAAGGGTCAAATACATTATTTATTCAACTAACATGAAATCGACTCTGTGGCATCACATGAAGAGGTGTCATGGCCGATTACACTACGACATGACATTCAAAATATTCATATTTCTAATTGGGTATGTTAATAAAGGTATTTTCCTTAATAATTAGGTATTTACGAATAAAAAGTTAGAATGTATTGAATTATAGCAATTGTGGAACTGCCTGAAGTTTTCCTTTAAGACACTTCATTAATATTGTGTTTATCCTGCAAAAAAAAATCACATTAATCCATCGACGTTTATATTGTGAATTAAATAATAAAATGATATAATTATCCCTTGACTGCCCCTTTTGATATTTTCTGTCACCAGGAAGTGAACTGGATTTACATCTAGTTCCGAAATGGTAAACTGGTAAAACATCTGAAAGGGGTACCAGAAAAGCTCAATTTTGATCAGTGACAATATATAACAAAGATATAGTCACTTAATGTAATATGGCAGCTTAAATAGAATAAGAATCCTATACTTCCACAGATTACATACTGTCAAAGTACCTTTATTAGTTTGCACCAATTTTCGTGGTTTCTACAAAATGCATTATTATACTTCAGTATCATTTTTAAATACAAAATCTAGTGGAATATTTTAACTAATAAATCCTAAATTCCTTGTTTTCTCTATTTCACCTGTCATCAGTTTTTACTATTAATTATAACAGTGATCTAGATCGCCAAAGCGTTTACGATATCGGTAAAATGACAATGATCTAAAACGTGTACGTGACGTAAGTATGTATATAATGGCCACCGCTGGTGTGCCCAGTGGAACCATTCTGGCTGTTCATTTGCAGAAATGTTCGCATTTATCAAACGAAATAAGAGTGATGCAAAAAAAAAGAGTTTCAGTATAATAAAACAATTATTGCCTGCACTTAAGGTGAACATCATAATTGTTCACCTTAAGGACAGGCATTAATTATATATTGATTCATGTATTCTTGAATTTGTGGTTTTGGATTATGATTACCCTTTGGTATCTTCAAACTCTTCAAACATTACAGGCAACAATCAATGGGGAAAATTGTATTTCGTTTGATTTTTATTTTCGTGCTTTAGGTCGACCAAGAAATCAGCGAAAATTAGAACCCTACGATTAATTATGATTTCACCGTACTTAATGTAAGATAAATACAATTACACTAATCTGGTCAACATCTGACACATTAATATAGTGTTACATATATGTGACACGAATGTCAAATTCCATTCTTCGGGGAGTTCGCTGCAGGATATATACAACGAATCAAACACACAATTTCTCTTAAGAGGGAACGAAAATAAGTTCATCCTGTGTTGAGAGTACCTGCAGGTAAAACAACATTACTAGATTCTACTGAACAATTATTATTGATGACATGTTGTAAGGCCATATCGTCAGATGTCATCTGATATATGCACAGTCAAACATGTCCATGCAGTCACCTCTATTAAGCAGTCACCTGTATTAAACATATTTTTTTGTCATATAATAGAAAATTTCATATCAATTGAACCTCCTTTAAGAGGTCACCTGTCTGATAAGGCCACATTTTTTTGTCCCAATGGTGACCTCTTAATACATGTTGGGTTGTATTTATATGTATCATATGACCAGAAATCCTCCCTTCCATTAGTTGATATCCTGCAGTTCTACCTCCCATTTGTTTAATTATAATTGAAGTATCTCTTTAATCAAGGTTATATATCATATAAAACAAATTGTCCAAAAACAAAATATTTTTAAAAAAATATGCGATTACGTTCACTCTAATAGAAATAATTTGATATTAATGTTTTTTAACGTGATCTTTGAGCATATTAGTATGAAGTCAGAATACAGGAAAATAAACACGGTCGATGTCAAACATCATTAAGATCATGAAGATCGGTGTCATATACAAGCTGTACAAATCTGTCGGAGAAAGAGTGTGGTTACTGCACCCTAAAGCAGAAACAATATTAATAAAGGGTTCTTTATATAGTGCATTCCCATTAGCACATAATGGCAATCATGACCGCGATAGCGTGGTATGTACAGTATGCTTATATATCTTACTTCTTACAAACTTCTAGGAATATCATTGGTTTAAAGTGATCACGTGGAAACCGTGTATATTCAATACACAATCAGTAGATGTTTAATACACGGTTAGTAGTAGAGTCATCTCCCCTTTTTCTTTCAAAACAAATATGACGTTGAACAACGACACACTGGCGCGTTTCGCCCTGACAACAGACGTTGAAATTATAAACAAGCGTATCAATTTTTTTTAATATTTCAATAAAAAAATAATTGACCCGAGTAAGTTTTTCCCCAAATGTTGGTTCAATAACTTGACCAGTGTAACATTCCACAAGTCACCAAATATGGGTATAGCGACACATATGAATCACTTACACACAACACAAAAAAATACATATTTATTAGTTTTGATGCAGTTACATCTAAATCCATCATACAAAGGTAATCAGTAAGATATATTCGTTACACAGTGTGTTAGTGACCTAATACGATATATGACGGGGTTAGTAAATTAAATATGGGGCTCGAGCTATTTGCTGACCCCGTATATCATACTATGTCACTAACATACTGTGTAGCGAATAATCTACCTTCCATGACTTGGTTAACCGTTACGGAACACCATCACAAAAGACCACGGATATTTTTCTTCGCTTGTCGTAATCACGATCGGGTCATTCCTCATTCATTACTTATTACCGGGTTTTAAATAGGAGTAACACGACGGGTGCTATTAGTAGAAAACTAACTGCTGACCCATTACGGAGTATCTGAGTGTACCTCCGTTTTGCAGTGGGGTTTGTGTTACTCATTCTTTTATTTTCTGAGTAGTGCTTTGTAGATCATTGTTTGTCACTTTTTATATTTGGTCATTGTATTTTCTGTCCTCCTTCGATTTATGGCTTCTGATTTCCCCCATTGGTATCTTCAAACATTAGCATAACAGGAAGTGTGAAACAGTTTGTTACTGACTTTCTGGATGAGGTCAGTAGTTTTTCTTGAGTACTCCGGTTTCACTCATCAATCAAACTGATAACTACCGTTTTACTGAGATATTGTTCAAGGCAGCATTAAACATGACCATTAACGTTATTGAATACAATCCTAAAATTGGTGCTCTCGACTCGCAGGCGCAAGTGATAAAATTTCCAGTTGCTTGCCCATGGTCGATGGTTCTTTCCTGGTACACCGGCTTCTTCCACCACTAAAACTGGTCGCCATTATATATTATTATATATGTTTTCATAAACAAAATCGTGCTTACAAGAAAATATTACCAAGCAATACATATAATCGATAACAAAAACATTTTTTTCTTTAGATTTGGACCTTGACGTTATGTCAATTACCTCCTTCTGGATTGAGGCATTGCGATGAACTCCTTCTTGATTTAAGTATTAGAATGTATGAAATCAGATAAGCATCGAACTATGTTAACTGTACAATGGACATTGGGTTTAATGTTGTCAACTTTTGAAGGTAAGCGATATTCTGTATCAGTCATGTAATCGTGAGCGTGCTCGCCCGAGTGTGGCATACCGTGGGTTCGATCCCCTCTGGGGTCAAACTAAAGTTTATGAAATTGGAATTCGTTACTTCTCGGCTAAAAAGGGACATTAAGAACTAGTTGGCTTGGAATCGGGATACTATACCGAGTGTATTGTAAAATTCCAACTAAGCGTGTTGGTCTTGTACAAAATCGACATCATCATCATCTCATCAAAATGGAACTTGTTCTCGCCATGATATAGCTGGAAAAAAGGCTCACTTGGCGGTAACCAACAATCAATCACTCGCTAACTTGGCTGGATTTTATTGACTGCTGCAGGTAAGATATCACCTGTAAATAGATAGTGGTCACTGGAATGTCATCTTGTTTTGTTTTGTTTTTTTTTTATGGTGGCGTTTTGGTATCCTTTGTTTCTGTTTTTACTTTGTTTTTTTTGTTTTGTTTTTTCTTTCTTGTAAATTGATTAACTTTATGGGTTACTGATAGGTAAGAACAATAATGTGCTAATCTATTTAAAACGGGTGTCGCATAATCTTACAGTTCCCGATATGAACTCAATATGTACTGTTCGTGATTATGTTATCATTTATTTTGTGATAGTATCTAAATTTGTTGAGAGGACTGTGAATATGTACAATTCTTTTGTCGTTTCTTTATATAAGTACTGCTGTCGTGAATCAAGTTATCAAGAGTGGAGTGTTATGATCCCATTTACAGCTTTAACCCAGCCAAATTGATTTTGCTGTCCTAATACAAGACCTGGATTTTCAACTGCATATGTGGTCTTTTCTGTTGTTACTCCCAGTGAGTTACGCTGAGATGTGCATATTCGGGTTGCTGATATTGGTGGAATTTTTGACCCTCACTGTTTACACTTTCTTTTGTTTTGCTGATATTGGTGGAATTGTTGGCCCTCACTGTTTACACTTTCTTTTGTTTTGCTGATATTGGTGGAATTGTTGGCCCTCACTGTTTACACTTTCTTTTGTTTTGCTGATATTGGAGGAATTGTTGACCCTCACTGTTTACACTTTCTTTTGTTTTGCTGATATTGGTGGAATTGTTGGCCATCACTGTTTACACTTTCTTTTGTTTTGCTGATATTGGTGGAATTGTTGGCCCTCACTGTTTACACTTTCTTTTGTTTTGCTGATATTGGTGGAATTGTTGACCCTCACTGTTTACACTTTCTTTTGTTTGCTGATATTGGTGGAATTGTTGGCCATCACTGTTTACACTTTCTTTTGTTTTGCTGATATTGGTGGAATTGTTGACCCTCACTGTTTACACTTTCTTTTGTTTTGCTGATATTGGTTGAATTGTTGACTATCACTGATTAAACTATCTCTTTATAATGATATCTTTGAAAGGATCAAAGGAGAGGAAAGAAATTATGTGTTTCAAATTGTGATTCATAAAAAATATTTGTAGAAAGAGTTTGAAGATACCAAAGGGCTAATCAGAATCCGTATATCGAAGAAGAACAGACAACACAATGGCCAAAACAGAACAAAAGGACAAACAACGATCTACAAAACATACACATAGAACTAAAGATCGAGTAACACGAACCCCACTAAAAAGCGAGGGAGAAATCAGGTGATCCGGAAGGGTAAGTGGTTCCTGCTCCACTAGTGTCACCCGTCGTGTTAATCTGGTTAGAAACCCAGCTATAAGTCATGAATGAGGAACGGACCGGGAAGTGTTTACGACAAGAATTACATAAAATATCAATATGACAACAAAGTATAAACAATGACAATTTATGAGTCCAGCAGTATACCTTTGTAGTTTTTACAAAGTAACACAACAAATGAAAAGGGTATGGGACAGAATATTTCTCCGGAAATTAACAAATATAATATTATTACCCCACGATCTTCATCAATAATAAATGTATATCTTCCCTCCACTCCCCCCCCCCCTTTCAATATGTATTGTCAATAATAAATGTGATCTTTCATCTTTCTGCTAATATTTCATCAAACAGAATGAATTTCTACACATAATTATAATTCAAGTGATGAAGACTGGTGTGGTTAATTTTTGTATGAATATTTTTGCTGTAATACACAGAATATGAACTGTGATCATTATATAGCATTCAATTTCCGTTGTATTGGTTATAATTGTTTTTTTTTAACTGTCATTAATTAGAAATAATTTGATGTGCCTACTGCAATCTGATTGGCTGATCAGCCTGGTTGTAATTGCTAATGGACAAACGAAGCATGAACAAAAATATACAGTACGTTGAACTGAACGGGAAAAATCTATTGGAATAACGAGTGAGTGGGTTATTGTTGTGTAACTTCAATTCAGCAATTTTTCAGCTATATGATGGCGAGAACAAGTTAAGTTTTAATGAGATGATGATGTGGTCCGATTTGTTCTAGATACAATACACTGAGTTGGATTTTTATAGTGTTAGCTCACTGAACCAACAGTCCGCGGGGAGACATGAGTTTACCATACATATCAATAAAGGTGAGTCTATATACCAGTAACAGGGCGGGTACATTTGTAGAGTAGGAACAGTTTACCCTGCCGGAGTACCTGCGTTTATCATACATATCAATTAAGGTGAGTCTATATACTAGTAACATGACAGGTACATTTGTAGAGTAGGAACAGTTTACCCTGCCGGAGCACCTGAGTTTATCATACATATCGATTAAGGTGAGTCTATATACCAGTAACAGGACGGGTACATTTGTAGAGTAGGAACAGTTTACCCTGCCGGAGCACCTGAGTTTATCATACATATCAATTAAGGTGAGTCTATATATCAGTAACAGGACGGGTACATTTGTAGAGTAGGAACAGTGTACCCTCCCGGAGCACCCGAGTTTATCATACATATCAATAAAGGTGAGTCTATATACCAGTAAAACGAAGGGTGCCAGTAGTGGTGCAGGAACCCCGGTGCCACTACGAGAGCAAGAACTATACCAGTATATGATTGTTGAGACTCTCGTTTTAGTCATACAGTGAGACGAGTCTAAACCGATCCTCCTTGGGAACGACTTTTGTGTTTGGAATAGACA
>MJUT01000866.1:430192-450034 GCA_002080005.1 Gigantidas platifrons
GTAGCGGGATTCAAATTCAATTATTTGAATATTCATTATTTGAAAACATTTCGGGTGGGAAGACTGATGGCACAGTGACTGATGGACAGGTAGACCGGAGTAATTTGGCGACGACAGGTTAGGGACCGTTTTCTAGTGCAAGTAGGAATTAAATTAAACTTTACAGAATTTATTTTCATATTCGATCTCGTTTTTGGATTAAATTGTTCTGGACAAAAATCGAGACAAAATACGGAAATAAAATCTTACTAACTGACATTTGATTTTTTTACGAAAGGTGGCAGTATTGGGACAGTTCTCCCGCGTAAGTAGCAGTCAAATTCAACTATTGAAAATTCATTATTTGGAAACATTTCATGACAACAGGAACAATGAAAACAATTTAACAATTAACTTATAGAAGAAATAGTCTTGTTAGTGAAAGTAGTTGTTAATAAAAGTAATACAGCAATAATAGTTATGTTTAATTAAAAAATAAATGAAAAAAACTTTGCAGAAAATATATAAAAGTAACTTATGGATAGTAAAAAAAATAAATAACAGAAAACAGAGGATTTTATATATACCTTTTCTTGAAATGTCAGTAAGATAAAAAAAAAAAATACAGCTAAGCTATTTATCTGTGTGCTACCATGTTTTGTACTTGTCATGCAGTACACATTCATCTCATCATTTAATTCATGAAAACCGGCAAATACACAAGGATTGATGAATTATTGTGTATTGAATAGAATTCTCTAAAATTATTATCATCCAGAATGGTACAAATAAATATTGTTCTTATATTTATCAGGGAATTATATAAACATTTTTTTAAAATAATTTCCTGTAATTAACTGACAAAATAGTGTTTACATTTAAACTGCATATTTCTGTTGGATCGGACAAGGGCGCGTTACGGCGTTTACATAGGGATATATCATACACAAAAATATTTATTGTTCACTAATGTTCCTCCTTTACAATAATCAGAACTTTTAAAGCACATTCACTTTGACTATGTGCATACGCAATCCTGTGCTATAAAACAAGACATAAATAGTTTAATAGAGACCGATAGTTTAATATACTTAATTCTTTTTTTAGTAAATAGTCTCAGCATAGGTCATACAAGGTTAATGTATTTCTCACATGATGATAAAAAAAAAAACAAGTAATAGTGAAGTGACAACAGTATTCTGCATGTGTATCACACTTTGCTAATATTTTAATACATTTAAAGTCACATTTCTTAATAAACATGCATTAAGTTAAAATACGACCTGAAATTCAAATACCTTGTCCTCAAATACGTAACAATTGATGTATTATTGTGTATTGAATACACTAAATTTATTAAGGACCAGACTAGTGTAATATACATAATAATAATAATAAATAAATAAATACATATAGATACACGATAATATAATACTATAGATCATCATATTCAATGAGCTAGTGACGACTACAGTATTACGTAATCTCACTACTCAGCGGGTGGCTTATATGACCGTGGGATTTAACTGGTAAAATGCAAAAATAACAGGAGAATGCTAATTTAAAAGGAGAATGATAATTTAACAAGAGAATAAGTATTTAAATCGACAATGCAAAAATAACATGACAAAGACGAATTTAAAAGGAAAAACGCAAATATAAAAAGATTTAGCTAATATAAAAAAATGTGCAAATTTAACAGGACAAATTCAAATTTAGCAGGAGAATCCAAATTTAACAGGAGAATGAAAATTTAACAGGAAAATTAAAATTTAAATCGATAATGTAAATATAAAAGGAAAAACGCAAATATAAAAAAAATGTGCAAATTTAATAGAACAAATGCAAATTTAGCAGGAGAATCCAAATTTAACAGGAGAATGAAAATTTAACAGGAAAATGAAAATCTAAATCGACAATTTAAATATAAAAGGAAAAATCCAAATATAACAAAACAATGACAAATATAAATAGGAATTGTCTAATTTAACTGGTAAACGCCAATATAACTGGTAATGTTTAATTATTAGCATTTTACCAGTTATATTTGCAAAAAAACGAGCATATTTGCAATTACTATTTCCCAGTGTTATATAATAAACTACTGTGGCCATTTGTTGCCAGACTTTAAGTCATTTGTATTTTGGTTTTTTTAATGAACATCTTAGATAATGAAACTTTTCATAGATATATTTGGATTGCGGTTTCAAAATCATTTTAGTCGGGAGTACGTCTGTAATTGGAATGATATCGATTAGTGGGTAAACGATGTAGGTTAAAAAGCATAGCATTTTAAATACCAGATTAAAAAGGCGAGTAAAATAAATCGAAACTTTGATAAATATCTCAGTAGCAGATAACTGCGAAACGGGAGACAAAACACATAAAATCACATACAATCAAATAGCTAAACAGAGATTAGACAATAATCTTAATTATTCAATTGACAACACTCACTACCATTAAACATATATATGTCGTGTACATGTTGCAATTTTGTACATAGTTATAACATGTACAAGAAAACTGTACATGTTATAACTTGACCAATTCAAAAATACAGGTTATAACATGTACAAAAGTAGCTTATACATGTTATGACATGTACAAAATATTGCTTAAAAATGACTTTAACTTGTACAATATTTGAAAATAAAGAACACAAGATACGCTTCCATTATCACAACAACATGTCATTAATCTGGGGTCTTATTATCATAAATGTTATATTTGTTTTTATTAATTTTTGTTTTAGTTTTTGCTCTTTTTTTTCTTTTTGATACAATTAATGATAAGTTGAGCAGTTTTTATAATTACTTAATACTTTTAAAACACACCTGTAGTCAATGCATATTATTCAGTATACTCACCTGGTGAATAATAATTGTGAGTTTCTACTCAGAAGGCAGTAAATTTACTTTCATAGTAGTAAAGAGTTAAGATGCAAGATTTATCCAATTTCAGAAAAATTGATCATGCCATCGTGTGATAGGGAAATCTCCATATAAAACACTATTTGGTTCTGATCCAAAAGTAGGATTTAGCTCATCGTCAGTTCACAGAGATCTTTTTCGAGATATTCAAACAGAAGAAGACTTACAAGCAATATTTGACAGTGGTGATGTTTTTCTAACATATAGAGATAATATATTCAAAAGTGGAATATTACAGTGCGTGTACATGTATGATTAGTGGGCACATCAGTGAAGTAAGTCGGAATATATTTTGATCTCACCTGTACTAGTGTCAGATTTTTTACAAACAAACAAATAGTGATATTTATTACCAATCACATAAAGGACAATATATCTCATCTGATGGTATTTTCTACCATCTTCCGGTTTCGATGGGGAGTTTTAAGTTATAGGTACCTAATTTACATTTAGATACTCTGTTAATCGCTGTCAATTTTAACAGATATGACTCTAGACGGATTTCCGGCTTAATACAGGAGTATAAATTCCCCTTAGGCGAATTCTCTATATCTGAGAGCCATCTCTGTATACATTGATCATGCATACATTGTTTAAATGATAATTTAAAAAAATTCGGGTTCAGTGAATTTTGGTCGGTACAATATTCACTGAATCCAGTTTCATCTAGAATGCATTTTATCATATTCAGCCATTTAAATTGTACATTTTCAAGTTCGGATAATCTAAGCATCAATTTATACAGTGTGTTTGATAGTTTATTTTCCCACTGCACGAATGGTACTCTTCCTAATTCACCATATATCATATGTTTGGTTCGTGAATTAAAATCACCAATCATTAGTCAATAAATTACACATTACAGTTTCAATCTCATTGAAATATTCATCAGATGAATACACAGAATTTTCAGGTGGAATATAAATACACCATAGAAGTAGGATTTTATCAATGTTTAAAAGCTGATTCGAAACTGAAATCCACTGAACAAATTCAGATTCACTATTGGGGGATTCAATGAATTTTGATAATCGTGTTCTGTATGTAATCACAATACCACCGGACGTACGCTTCAATTTAGTCCGATGTTTTGCAAAATAATCGTAGTCATGGGGAATGTCCAATATATCGAGCTTATCAGTTTTAGACTCTCGCAAAATTATAATATTATAGTTTTCAATGAGATTTGAAAAATATGGAGATATTAGTTTGCTTTTGATACCACATACATTCAGAGAAATATTTTAATGGGTTAATGTTAACAGTTGGAGGTTCGGTATTGTTCTTTGATAATCTCCTGTTGTCGTGCCCCTAACGGTAAGCGTCTTGCACAGTTGGTATATTGGAGCTGGTGTTGAGTGGTGGCGGTGGACGGTTGTTGAAATTGTGATGAAAAGGGGGACCTGGTCGTTGGTTGATAAGTTCACGGTCCACAAAAAGTGTTACCTATTTGTATTGTTATAAATGCTGTTATAGTGACATCCGGAACCTTTGAACCGTAACGAGAGCGGGCGGTATGCCTTAAAATCTGATTCAACCCACCATTTATTTGGAAATGCCTGTACCAAGTCAGGGTCATTACGGTTTTCTCAGTTTTCCAGTTGTTGACTGATTTTGTATGTTTATATACTTATGAGTTTTTACTTTCTCTTTGGAAGATTATTCGGAGTTCGATAATTTTGTCATTACCCTTAATTACACTATTAAGTTGTAGAATAATAAATATAAGACAATAAGAAGAATTGTTTTTATTTAGCGATACGATGTTTATTGTGTTGTCGTATATGATACCAGATTTAATGTGTTTTCATATATGATACCAGATTTAATGTGTTGTCTTATATGATACCAGATTTAATGTGTTGTCTTATATGATACCAGGTTTAATGTGTTGTCTTATATGATACCAGGTTTAATGTGTTGTCTTATATGATACCAGGTTTAATGTCTTGTCTTATATGATACCAGGTTTAATGTGTTGTCTTATATGATACCCGGTTTAATGTGTTGTCTTATATGATACCAGGTTTAATGTGTTGTCTTATATGATACCAGGTTTAATGTGTTGTCTTAAACAGTTTATATTCTGGAAGGGTTAACACGAATTTACATAAAAACCTTGATTGACAACATGTTCTGGAAAGGTTAACACGAATTTACATAAAACCCGTGATTGACAACATGTTCTGGAAGGGCTAACACGAATTTACATAAAAACCGTGATTGACAACATGTTCCGGAAAGGTTAACACGAATTCACATAAAACCCATGATTAACAACATGTTCTGGAAAGGCTTACACGATTTTACTTCACTTTAAATAGTTTTTTTTATCTTTAAGACTACTGCTGGTGATCTAATTGTAAGGGTATGGTGTTCAACGCCTTGTTCAGCAATATTTCAGTTATATCGCGGTGGTCCATTTTCTTGGTGGATGAAACCAGAGAACCCGGAGAAAACAACTGACCTGTCGCAAGTCACCGACAAATTTGATCACATAGTATAGTGTCGAGTGCACCTCGCCATGAGCTGGATTCGAACTTACAATTTAGTGGTGATAGGCTCTGATTGCACATGTAGTTGTAAATCCAACTACCATACGATGACCACGACTTTCCCTAATGTAGACGTCATCAGCATGGAATGCGGGAAAACCTCCATAACGTCTTCCTAAATACAAATGTACGTACCAAATGTCATTAGGGGAATAGTTCAAAGTAAATTTTATACTTTCATGGGGGAACAGTTCAAAGAAATATTTGATACATTCATTTCATATTGCGTGGGACTGTAGCATAAACAAAATTTACACTGCTGATCACATTGTCCTCTTCCCTAAACAAACCCGTATAGAATAATAGTTGTGTATTCTGACAGTACTAAATAAACGTTACAGAGTACCGAACGGGAAATCAACAATGGACAATCCAGAGAAACTGGCAAGATCTGGTACACAAGACGAAGACCAAAAAAATTAAGATCATAACATACCAAAAAACAGTGCTGAAGTCAGGTGCTCGTGAATAGTCAACAGTTTATGTTTCTTATAAGACACCCACTGTGTTAGTCGTGTATACAGTCAAGTCCAGTAAAAGTCTTGACAGTGGTAGAGGAAAGAAAAGATCTACGTAAAAAGTGAAATAGTAATTGTCATTTGAGATATGGATATTTTTAACGGTCAACCAGATTGTGATGACGACAGTAGATTTTTTTAGCGATCACTTCACTCTTGGAGTAGCGTATCCTTGTTCGAGTAGCTTTTCCGTCAGTAGCGGAGATCTGTTCAGAGAATCACTTTACTGGACACAAGCTCTAGATTGACGTATGCATTGTGAAATGTGAACTCCATATGCTGGTGATACTGGAATATTGCTACTGATGAAGGGACAGGTGACTATTGGAAATGTGAAGTCATAGAGTTTTTTTGTTTTTTATTTATCCTCCACTGTCGTCGATTTCAAGGTGAAGGTCAAGATAAGAAGACGCATTTTGAGTATCAGTAGTATCCTTTACTTCAAACTCATGTGAATGGATGCGATATATATCATCACCGAATCGGGAATTATTTAGTGATAGAACATCGTCTATATAGCGAAAGCTGGAACTGAAGGTCTGGCATAATTATTTATATGAATATAATGTGTGTATATTATCAGTAATTAATTTGGACATAATCCGTTTGACCTGACACTCGAATATTGCCAGTGTAGATTACTAGCTCGGACAGTGTTACGTCAATCACATATGACCTTACCGTTGAAAATACAATAATGTCGGTTTTGAAGGTTTCGTACTATCGGACTCGATGTTGTACTAAAGATAATGTCTGTCTCAACCCTGATGACTGCCGTTATTCTATATCTATACTATAGATACTACAGTCAAACATGTAGTAAGAGGTCACCGTTAGAACAAAGAAAACGTGATATTTAAAGACGGGTGAACTCTTAAAACAGGATCAATTCATATGAAAATTGTCTAAAATTTGAAGAAAAAAAAACTGTAGACCTATATCTTTACTAAATAAAGGCTATAAGATAATGACAAAATGTATTGCGACACGATTAAAAAATATTCTTATAAAAAATATTATCAAAAATCAGTCCAGTTTTATAAAGGGTCGATATATAGGTGATACTATTAGAAGTATTCTAGAGGTTATAGATCTTGCAGAGGAAGAGAACCTTTCATGTATGTATTGCTTTGTCAATAGACTTTGAGAAAGCATTTGATATAATCAGTTGGAAATTTTACAAAATTGTCTTTCCTTTTTTAATTTTGGTGAATCATTTCAGCAATGGATAAAATTATTTTTCACTGACATAACTAGCTGTGTATTAAATACTGGATGGACTACACAATTGTTTCTGTATCTCGTGGTGTTCGTCAAGAATGTCCGATTTCTCCTTATTTATTTCTTTTATGTTCAGAAATTCTAGGAATAGCCATAAGGCAATCGAATGATATAAAAGGGTTTTGTTATAAAAGAAAGGAGATAAAACTTTCTCAATATGCAGACGATCCACAAATTTTATCAGACGGTAGTGAAAAATCTGTCCGCAATACAGTAAATGTATTGCATAATGTTACAAAAATTAGTGGGTTGAAAGTTAATTATAATAAATCGGAACTAGCGCCACTGGGTTGACCTCGAATGGAAATTTACATACATCATTTCTCACCAGGTATGAAAATTACAGTTGATAAAATACAAATATTGAGAATCCCTATACCAACAAATGGGAAATATGATGACTTGATAAAGTTAAATTATGATGAGAAAATGAAAAAAATAAAAAATATCACTCGTCATGGAGTAAAAGAAGCTTGACTTTATTTGGAAAGGTAGCAATAATAGAAAGTTTAATTGTGCCAGAGCTAACATATATCATATCTGTATTACCAAATCCAGGACAAAACTACCTTAAAGTTATTGATAGCTTAATTTTCAATTTTATGTGGGATAATAAACCGCCAAAAATAAAGAGGGAAGTAATCTTACAAAAGACAAATCAAGGAGGTTTAAACATAACTGATATATATACTGATAGCAAATCTGTGAAATTTCAGTGGGTCAAAAGGCTGTTGGATAATTCATTTGAAGACTCTTGGAAGGATATTATAAAATTGCGATATCACATATTTAATCAAAATTTTATTCTTAATTGTGATCTAAATACATCTCATATTGACAACATAACAATGAAAGATATATTTTGGACAAATTTGTTGAATTTTTTCTTTGAATTAAAATCAAAAGAAAAGATACCTCTTAATGTTGACAGTATTATTTGGTATAATTCATCTCTAAAAATTGAAGGGAAATCACTTTTTTACAAATAGTTGTTTGATAATAATATCATATTTATCAAAGATATCTTAGATGAAGAAAATAAATTTAAAACTTATGATGAATTAAAAAATCAGTTTAATTGCAAACTTAACTTCTTGAAGTACTTTAGTCTAATATCCATGATTAAAAGTAAGAATATAAGGGAACGGCCATTTAACTTGAAAGGGGGGTATGGTTTTTTCCTAATTCCCAATGTAGCTGAAAAAATATTCTGATTTTGGTGGAGGAAAAAAATTAATCTGATTCAGAGTTTTTGTCATATAACCTAATGTTACATTCTGGAAAAAAAATTCGCGCTATGTGCGACAAAAGAATATATATTCTAACTCTTGTGTTGTCCGAATATTTTTTTTCTGAACGATTAAAAAAAACCATACCCCCCACCCCCTGCAAGTTAAATGGGCTATCCCTAACCAACATAACAAATGCAGTATATAGCAACCATTTAATTAACACAATTCTGAATTCCAAGAGTTTAATGGAAATATATAACAGACTTAGCCCTCTAGAAGATTTAGAAGGTGATTCAATAAAAGGCATTTCTAAGTTGAAATCAGATATGGAGAGAGATATTAATTTCATTGACGTCTTCTGTAATTTATATCTTGTCACAAATGATTCGAAACTAAAAACATTCCAGCACAAACTTCTTCATAGAGCTTTACCGACAAACACATTCTTGGTTAATATTGGGATAGAGAATTCGGACCTTTGTAACTTTTGTAAAAATGCCTCTGACTCAATTTTTCATTATATCTGGCTTTGTCCTGTAGTAAAACTGTTTTGGAATCGGATAAAAACCTGGTTAGAAGATTTTTTTTTATATTCCTATTGAGTTAAATATGGCAAATATAGTGTGTATTACAAATGTCAATGAATATCCATTCGAGATCATCGAATTTGTGATGTTATTCACAAAATATTATATCCATTGCTTACAGCAAATAATTTGCCAACAATAGAAGTACTAAAAGAAAATTAAAAAGGAGGGAAAAATGGATAAATCAAATTCAATCATTAAGGATAAGTTGAAAGACCATGAGGATAGGTGGCTGAAATTACTGTAATTTAGCATTGTTATTGCTGTTCTATACCCTTGGCAGAAACATATTATATAAACTATTTGTAACAATTTTATCATTCTGATCTTTGTAAACTCCATTTTTAGATTCATTTATATAATTATATAAATATATAATGGTTTGAGGGGATAAGGATGGTAATTACGATTACAATTGATTTCAGAAAAAAAGTTGTTATCTGCTGAGCACACAAATAGCAATAACCGCCATTTAAACTGATAATGTTTGTCTTGTTCTGTGCATGTGATGTCATTATTGTGTTGTCTGTAAGAAAATGAAAAATTACAAAAAAATTATAAAATAAAAAAAGTAATTAAGGTAGAGACTGACACTAGCCACATGACTTTTAAGAATATTGAATAAAAATGTGGTAATAAGTATTAATTATGTTTGCAGTATTTCTTACGAGGTATTTTGCTTTTTGAATTTTCTACATTTGATTTGTACAAGTTCTCAAATCAAACTGAAATACAAATTTAATACAGTAATTTCTTGGCAATAATACATTATATGTGTAAAATGCTATATGAAGCATTTCGTCAAGGGAGATAATCATGTCTATAATAATATTAGAATATGATGAGCTTTGCATATTTTGTTAAATATTTAAATTTTTAATATCATGACCCCAGACTTTCTTTACACTTCTGAAAATAAAACAAAATGCACCATATTATATAAAAATATTAGTAATTTTTGATGACAGGAGTTTTCGCTATTCAAGAATTTTGAGGAGAGATTTATACATTTCACATGCAATGCATTATAGAAATTGAACATTTAAATGCTTTATATCTTGAAAATTAGTCTAGTGACTTATATTTTTTAAATTAAATTCTTTAAGTTTGCCACAAAAGCAATAAATCTGGCCAGTTTTAAGGAAATTCAATGACAAATTATTTTAGCATGTAATGTGGGTCTCTACCTTAAAGAGTGCAAAATTAGCTCTAAAAATGTACTTTTCCTGCCCTGGAAGAATTGTAGACAGCTTAATTTGCCAACTATATTCCTAGAAAGGAAAGCTCTACCTTACAAACATTATCTTTGCCTGTTTTATTTTTATTTATTCAATGTCATATTAAAAAAAAGTGAAAAATGTGGACATTTTTCATGAAATTGACAAAAAAGGGTACATGTCAGGGTGTTTTTCTAAACCCCTAACTTTGTTTTGCCTGGAAACATATCTTTATTTTTTAATGATATGTAGCATGGATATAAGTAATGTGATATATCTTTTTTTAAATCATTGACACAATGTTTTTCTATTCCACTTGAAAATCACATTTTGTTGGATTTCACCAAAGCCAGTTATAGGCTATGTTGCCAAAAAAGGATAGCCATTTTGAAAAAAAAAACAATTAAAAAACAATTATATGCAATTTTGTTTTGATACCTTAATGACACGGAGAAGTGAAAAAAAATGAAATTGTTTTGGACTTCAGAGGGGGTAACTCTTTCAGGGAATATTTTTAAAATAAGCCTGGAAACCTATTCTCAAATTTTGATATGTTGTTAGGTACATCCCAAAGAACAATATATATGAAATTCATAAACATTTGCCCATAGTGTCCTTCTCTGCCTTAATTTTGACATTATCCGTTTGACCTGACTGACGAATATTGCCAGTGTATATTACTAACTCGGTCAGTGTTACGTCAATCGCAGATGACCTTACCGTTACAAAAAAAACAAAAATGTCCGTTTTGAAAGTTTCATACTATCGGACTCGATGTTGTACTAAAGATAATGTCTGTCTCAACCCTGATAACTGCCGCTATTCTATATCTATATTATAGATAATACAGTCAAACATGTAGTAAGAGGTCACCGTTAGAACAAAGAAAAAGTTATCTTTAAAGACGGGTGACTTCTTGGGCAGACAGCTTGGGCTGGTTCGACTGTATATTTAATATAGCTAAGATTTCTATCTCTATATTCATGAATAAAATTGCACTTACAAGAACATGTTGTTTTGTAATATATATAATCGATAGCAAAAAAGGATGTTCTATAATTTTGAAACTCGTTGTCATATTTTGTATTTAAAAACTAGATTTAATTAAATTGTAAGCGATTTTACATGTCAGTTCAATTTCAAGTGTCAAGTTTTGTTGTACTAATCATACTGTATGTTAGTAATATATATCTTAATTATCTAATAATCAATTATTAACAAAAACGTAGATATCATAACAGTAATGTTTTTTTTATCCAATTCAATCATCTTTATTCTCATAATCCATATACAACGTACAGAGAATACATAAATATACAATAACAAAGACAAAACAGATATCCAATCATTATTTAGATTCGTGGGTTAGTTGCATTGATGTAGCACAACATTATGTAACCTCGCTCTGGATTAAAACCTCACAATGAGTTTGTTATGGATTAAATCATTGCAACGCACTCGTTCTGGATGAAATCAAAAACGCGTAGAAATATGTTGACGATGCTATGGACTCTGGTTTTAATGTTATCAACTATTGAAGGTAAGCTATGTTCTGTATCGGTCATGTAATGGTGGGCGTGCTCGTCCCGAGTGCAGCAAATATTGTATTCGAATCCATGTCTGGTCAAACCAAAGATCATAAAATTGGAATTCGCCTCTTCTCGGATAGAAACGGTACATGAAGAAAAAAAGAGCACAGACTGGTTGGCTTGAAATCAGGAAAATATGTCCGTGTGGATTGGCATGTTGTTTTCCTGAAATAGTATTGTAAAAATCAAACTGAACGTGTTGGTCTTGTACAAAGCCGACATAATCAGAATGTAACTTGTTCTCGCCGTGATATAGCTGAACAATTGTCAGTTGGCGTTAAACAACAATTATCCACTCGCTCACTTGGCTTGATTTTATTTAATGCTGAATGTAAGATATTATCTCTAAATATACATGCAAAGTGGTCACTTAATTTTACCTTTTTTGAGAGGGGTGTTTTCTTTTGTTTTTTTTTTTCTTGTTTGTTTTGTTTTTGTTTTTGTTTTTTTTCTTTTTGCAAAATGATTAACATTATAAGCAAGATAATACTTTACTATTCTATATGGTATCAGTGTGAAGATGTTATTGCTGCAGCCCTGTACTTTAATGGAAGAAGAAGATATTTGGAAGATATTTATAATATTCTTCGTCCAATTTTGATACCTTTTTGTTTGAATTGATTGTGTTGAGAGTTTGTCCACATATACCTCTAACTCTTATGGTGTCCGAGATAAACTCTACTGAAAGGGGCCAACAAGTGCCAAATTTCAAAAATTGCATTTTCTTATTCTTCATCCAACTTAAATGCAGTTTTTTGAGACATGCTTTTAAAATTTGGTGGGATAACTGGACAAGTGAGAACAATGAATACAGTGATATGCGAAAAACAAAATATTTTTTTTAACAATGGAAATAAGTAGAAGCTTAAATTGTAACCAAAGCAAAAAAGAAAGCCATAGATGAGAAAGGCAATTCGATAGATTAAAACTAATAGCGCATGAAACTGATGAAATGAGCGCGCAAATAGCAAATAGGAGGCTTAGTTAAAAACTACTATAGTAAAAAAAAACAGAGGCAGCGAAAATTAGATCTCGTGTTAAATGGGCGGAAGAAGAGGAAAAATCAAGGAGATATTTCTTTAACCTTGAAAAAAGCGGCTCCAAGAAAAGTTATTTTTAAAATTTAGACGTCAGATGGTAATAATAAGCATGACATTGACTCGATAATGAATGAGCAGGGTTTTTTTTACTCCAAAGGTTTTTCAATGAGAAGGGTGGGATGAAAATAGTGCACATGAACTTACAAGGTATATTGTTAATAAATTGGACAATAACGAAAAAGAGATGTTTCCCAAAGACATTTTCTTAGGTGAAATTAGTAAAGTTATTAAAATATTGAAACCAAATAAATCTGTGATTAAAAATTCGTGGTTCCTTATATACTAATTTGATTATATTCTAGAGTTTTCCAAAAGGTGTGACCTTGTTTACAAGCATAAACAATATGTAGAAATATCTAGAACATATCAAAATTCAAGGTCAAAATTAAAAACTTGTAAACAACTTCACATATTTTTGATAGCCTATTTGCAATGATGATGTAATATTATCAACAACACAAAATAGTCTCATGAATAACATACTATCTCATTTTTATTTTTATGCATAACATATATAACATATTCTTTTCTTCTTTCTATGTTCTAAAGCATTGATAGCAGAAGAGAAATTAATTCACGTTGAGACTCCAGGATCGTACCAACAAGTACCACTTTCTGAATTTTGTATCACACCATCCGAAGACCAAACTTTAAAGTTTGATGTCAAAGCGGGATCTGACGCAATTACACAGTTATTTGCAGATTCTGGGACTTCCGGTTTTTTTTACGAGATAGTGATTGGTGGAAACGAAAATCGTGTTGCTATTTTAAGGCGAAGGAACCCTGGAATAACTGGAGACAAACAATATATCTCTGTAGGTCTGTATAAGACTAGTATAAGTGTACTGCTTCCGGAAATCGGACTTTATTTTTCCGTCATTGTTTTTATCTTATTATACTCAACACATTTTCCGACTTAAGAACTTATGTTTTCCTCTTTTTTCGGGATCGCTGCGTTACATTTGCACATAGACAACATTTTAATTGTTCTTTTTTTTCTGACAAAACTAGAAAGGAATCCTGGAATATATAAAATATAAACTATTTTCTCAGTTGTTGTGGGATGCATGAACCTTTAGAGAATGTCGAAGGAGCAATCGAAAATGAACAATCCAGAGAAACTGTTAACATAGGATACAGAAGATAAAGAAAAAACCCAACACAATATACGTTGGGCTCCACTACAAACAACCCAAAAAAACAGGACGAAAAGACGAACCGAGCATCGTTGCTTTTTTTTTTTTTTTTTTTGCAAAAATCGTAGCGGAAATCACAGCACAGAACTCAGAACTTTAAGACACATAATAGGACAACACAAAACACTATAAAGATTAGCAGCACGGACCCCACCAAAAGACCGGGGTGAACGCTTCCGAAATAGGTGAACACATTATAGTGTTAATAGAATTGTACTTGCCTGTTGATTGTATTTTATTATTATTATTATTAAATATGACACTTGTCAATGCTTGCTGAAACTTTACAAGACTAACACGACGGGTACTACTAGTGGAGCAGGAACTACTTACCCATCCATAGTACCTGAGTTCAACTTCTGTTTCTAGTGGGGTTCGTGTTGTTCGATCACTAGTTTTCTGTGTAGTGTTTTGTATATTGTTCTTCTTTCTTGTCTGCTTTGGTCAATATATTGTCTGTCCGTCTTCGATTTACGGCTTATTATTACCCTTTCGTATCTGCGAACATTTATATCTTACTTTTGTTGTCTATTTAAGATAATCTTTTAAATGTGGACGAGTACAGACAGTTTTGGATCAGCTGGAGGGGCGGACATATTAAAGCAGGCAGGGGCCTTGAAGAAAATGACGAAACAACCTTGTTTGTACAATGGATTGATAGCGATCCTTTAGATATTACATCGTTGTCTGTCAATTCTTACGCTACGAGTCAATTCATCATACATATCAAAAAAGGTGAGTCTATATACCAGATGTTCTGTAACGGTTAACCAAGTCATGTTGGCCACCTTACAACTGTTGATGTGATTACTTCAACTTATCCCTTGGTTCAGTAACTTCCTTGTTAGCAGCAACTCTCTATTAAGGATATGCGGATAGTAACCACAAGCTCTGAAATATCGAATCAACTGAGAGATGCATACTCCATATGCAGGCACTGCTGGAATGTTGCTTCATATATATGGAAAGTTCACAATGGAAAAATTTAATCATCTCTTTTGTCGTAAAGTTGCGTTCTTAACCGCTCCTGAAATTCTGCGTGTAGGAGAGAAAGAATAGTAAGCACTATCTTGTATGTGC
Source organism: Gigantidas platifrons (assembly GCA_002080005.1). NCBI lineage: Eukaryota > Metazoa > Mollusca > Bivalvia > Mytilida > Modiolidae > Gigantidas > Gigantidas platifrons. The sequence continues at coordinate 445,460 of MJUT01000866.1, forward strand.
CAATCTTACAGTCTTTGCTTAGACCAAACCGGATATTAAACACATAATATTTTATGCTCGATGCAAACACCCTGACCATAACAACATCCAGTCCTCACAACTGAATTAACATAACGGTTTTAAGAAGGTGATGACAAATTCTTTATTTTACCGTTCATTGTGCTCTATGAGAGGGTTAACATATAACTAACATGTGGAAAACACTTAAACGTGGACGGGTCATTTCACTAAGTTTTACCCCGCCACTTTCCATTGCACCAAACCAGGAATGTAAATGGTGATATACATATGCTATAAATATCGATCTTGTTTCTTCCTATGTTTTTTTTATTGGATTTTGGAACTGTTACGACAATTGGATAATTTTTTTTTCCATTTCATTTCAACGATTTTTCTGTTGGACTTTGGAAATGTTTTCACAGTGTTATTTTTGTGGGGTTTGTTTCATTTTTATTATTACCCTACGTCTCTGTTTTAGAAAATAAGATGTGGTACAATAGATCATTAGGGCAGCGTGTAGATGTTGGGATACTCGGTGTTGTGACTGTAAAGTCCGTGGTTGACTGTACAAGAAGATGTCACCAACACATCAACTGTAACAACTTTAACTTTAGACGAATGAATATGACATGTGAACTTGTAGGAGCTCGTAAAACAGATTCAAAGACTAATATAAATTATGATGTATATTCACAATGTTAAAGGTCTTTTTATATTTTATATCATTTTGTATTCAGTATCAACCTAGAGAGAGATACTGTGATTTTATTTAAGGGAACAATTTATTTTCGTGGAGATATAAATTCGTGGACCGACTGTTGTGTTGTCAGTATTTATTCAGTTATAATGCAAATGATTTATCGAAAGCTATTGATTATAAGCTTTTTAAATACTCCTTACAAATAGAAGTGCATTTTGAACTCCTGGAAGAGGAAAGGCCGTTGATTTCTGTAGATTTAGAACCACAAATTCTAAGTTGCCAATTGAGTAGGAAAGATTGAGTAATATTGGTAGACATAATCGAATATTATGCTTCCTGTGTAATGATGATACAGGAGATGAATTCCATTATATTTTACAGTGTCAATATTCTAATCTTAGTCGAAGATTGTAACTATCAAATTATTGATTTCATGTGAAGTTATTTAAATTCAGAAATCTTATGACTTTAAAAAAACAAAGCTGAATTCACCAAATTATGCAACATTATAAAGATAATAGAAAAAGATCTTTGCGATCCAGGCTGAAAAATACCAACCATTATTGATCTATTGTATTTGTAAATATTGTAAATACAACTTAATGTGTATTTCTCTATACCTATGTATATGATCTATTGAAAAATAGGAGATGTCGTGGTTGTGATCGTATGGTAATTAGATCTACAACTACCTGTGCAATCAGTGTCTATCACCACTAAAGTTGTGAGTTCGAATCCCGCTCATGGCGAGGTGTACTCGATACAACATTATATGATAAAGTTTGTCAGTGAATTGCGACAGGTCGGTGGTTTACTCCGGGTACTCCGATTCCCTCCACCAATCAAACTGACCACTGCGGTATAACTGAGATCTTGTTGAAAGTTGTTATAAACACAATAAACCAACCAACCATCTATTGAGAAATAAAGACATATAGAATCCAATGGATGGAATTCCAAGAATTATTAAACAAAAATGCAATTTATGTTAAAAAATGAATACTATTTGACAACCAATCAATACATATTCTATAATGAATATATATATAAATACATATTTTATAAATACCTTTACCTGCCTTGATTGTAAATATGAGTAACACGACGGGTGTCTTATAAGAAGCACCAGCTGCTTACCCTTCGCGAGCACCTGAGTTCACCCCGTTTTGCTTATTGGGGTGCGTGTTGCTCATCTCCTTAGTTTGCTTTTTTTGTGTTGTCCTATTATGTGTCTTTACGTTCTGAGTTTCGTATTGTAATATCCGTTACGATTTTCGCATAAAAATTATGTTCAGTTCGTCTTTATCTCCAGTTATTTGTAGGAGGGCTCATGTCTTATTCACGTTATTTGCCTTTGTTCATGTATAGTGGTGTCCATCAATATTACGCTATGTTTGTGTGTTTTGTCTTTGTCTTGTGTAACCTATGTTGCCAGTTTCTCTGCATTGTCCCTTCGGTATTTTTATTTCCCTACAGATCAATATAAAAAAAAATGAAATGATGTGACACAAATGCAATATTTTATTATACATTTAGAAGCTTCAATGGCGTTTCAGGGATATATAGATAACCTTGCTTTTATTATTTTAAAGATATAATATTTTGTCTTTCATAAATATGGATTATAATATTACACTATATGGATTATTTTCAATTAAAAAATAATAATTAAAAAAATATTAAAAAAAAATAATTAAAAAAATAATCTTAAGAAAAATAATTAAAAAAAATAATGATTTGAAACATTTTTCTTGAAATTTAATTTAAAAATATTGCACTATACAGAATTTGAATTAATTTAGGACGTATGTACTTATATTTCTATAAATTATTAATTTGGGTTTTATGCTAGACCTTTTGTTAAATCTTGATCACTTGAAAGCTTTGTTTAAGGAGTCGGAAATACAAGTTGCAAATGTTATCATTGATTATGATCGCACAATATCCGAAGCGCAAATGTCGATTCTGACAAAGATACTTCCTGAAATGCGTGATGTGCACTATAATAAATGTCTGTTTTTATTATTTTGATTGATTGATTGGTTGATTGATGCATGTAGGTGCTTAACGCTGCCTTTGGCAGTTAGGATTATGATTATGGTGTTTAACGCCACTTTCACCACTATTTCAGTTATATCGTGGCGATCAGTTTTATTGATGGAGGAAACCGGAGTACCCGGAGGAGAAAACCACCGACCTGTCGCAGGTCACCCCTCCCCCACCCTCTCCAAAAAAACCTTTATTAATTTTATAAAAAACAATATAATCTTCAGTATATTGCATTCACTAAAACGAAATAACACATCTGGGTGCCATTTTCGTCAAACACTTCCCGATCCTTTCCCCATTCACGACTTATCACCGGGTTTGTAACTAGATTAAGACGACGGGTGCTTCTAGTGAAGCAGGAACTGCTTACCCTTCCGGAACACCTGAGTTCACACCCGGTTTTTAGTGGGTTTCGTGTTACTCGATCTTTTGTTTTATATGTATGTTTTGTAGATCGTTGTTTGTCCTTTTTTACTTTTTCTTTTGGCCATTGTGTTGTCTGTTCCTCTTCGATATACGGATTCTGATTACCCCTTTTGGTATCTTTAAACTCTTCTTAAGCCAAACATTGTTTTGACTTTCCAATATTTCGACATTGAACGTACCTGATGAAGCATATTTCAGAAAACGCGTCATGCACGCTAATTTGTATATCTACATGGAAGCAGGTCAAATCGCCCCACTGCCAACTCGCCCCACTCCAACTCGCCCCACCTTTTTGCCAACTCGCCCCACTTCTCGTACCAACTCGCCCCACTTTCGAGACAAGTCGCCCCACTATCATTGGACAACTCGCCCCACTATAATAATACATGAAATTAGAAATTGATTAAACTTGTTAAAGAAGATTATTTAATATAATAATTAAAAATACATCGTTCAATCTAGTAATGGTTAATTAGTTAACAGAAATTGATTAAACTTAAGGTAATAAGGTAAATTAGATCGTCTAATCAAATTGATAATTAAAGCTCAAACAAGTTTTCATAGATATATTTGGATTGCTGTTTCAAAATCCTTTTAGGCTGGAGTACGTATGTAATTGGAATGATCTCGATTAGTGGGTAAATGATGTAGGTTATATATTTTAGATTATATTTACTGAAACGAAATTTTAAGTCAAAAGAGTAACTGATTATATTTATCAATTTAGTATATATGTAAGACTCAGATCGACGTCCAGCCTCTAATCGACGTCCAATCCTCAAATCGGCGTCCAATTCTCAAATATATGGCCGTTTTTCACTTTCTCAAATCGACGTCTAATTACGTCACTGACGTATACTTCAAATGACGTCACACCCATTAGGACATAGTTTTGAAACAATGATGGAGAAGGGACAATACCAGATTCAGAGTACATTGTACATTCTACTTTAGCGGACCCTAACCCTAATGCTAACTTAACCTTAACCCTAAACCTAACCCTAACCCCAACCCTAACCCTAACATTAACCCTAACCCTAATCCTAACCATAATCATAATCCTAACCTTAACCCTAACTATAAACCTAACCTTAACCCTAAATAATATTAATGAATGGGAAAATGCTTTAAAAACACACAAAACAAAAAAATAACAACTTTAAAAAACATATAAAGAAAACCCAAAAAACACGCAAAACAAAACTGGCAAACTTTGATCGTGTAAACGGGCCTATTGAGATGCGAGTTTGGAAAGGCCACCTATTTGAGAATATCCCAAAATTGGACCGTGATTTGAGATAATGACGTCAGTGGACGCTGATTTGAGGAGTCGACGTCGATTTGAGTCCGGACGTCGATCTGAGTCTATCATATATTTGAAAGCTAGTATATAATATATA